>PVJS01004307.1:0-69852 GCA_004027185.1 Glis glis
TATATGATGGAGTGTTGGACCTATGGCTTCTTCTAATAATTTCACAGTCTAAAAAGAATTCATGTTTTTAAAAAGTTTTTCAATAATGTAGAAGTAAACAAATGTTTTCCCTCTGCTCCCAATTACCACTTGAAATATCTGGTGTGTATCCTAACAAAGCCTATATACATATATATATATATATATATATATATATATATATTATGTAACATAACATATATTATTACAAATATAATATATAAAAGTGAAACAATATTAAAATAATACTGTTTTGCCAATTGTTTTTTATTCAACAAGATAAGACCTTAGCACACTTAAACATTTTTCTCCTCTAACTCTCATGTTTTGTTACAATTATCTAAAACTTTTGTGGCAGATAATTATCATTTTCACTTCATAGTTCTTGAATTTAATTAATTTCTATTTACAAATGCATGAAATTTCGCAGCCACATGGTCAACAATCATTTAGAGTTACACATGGCTGGTTTCTTTTCTCAATACTGTTTCTTAATGTCAAGTCTCCCTAACTCATTTATATTTGTTAGTTGACAGCCACCTACGATCTCCAGCCTAATCTTGACACTTTAATTTCACTGCCATCTGCTTCCTGCCTCCTTTTGGCTTGAAGCCATCGCTTTGACTCTACTCTTCACTGATGTGGGCTGCCTCTGATTCCCCACAGTGCCTTTCCTGGTTCCATCTGATCTGCTGTAGCCTTCAGCACTTTGAAGCAGAGCTTCATGGAGATGTTTTCCTAGCCTCCTCCTCTCTCACTCCTGCTTTGTTTAATAAGAAACCGCTTAATTAATGCTTAATATAATTGTGTTTTGTTGGTAACCAAACACACTGCCAGGGTCAGAAAGTGGTATTTATTTTTAGAAACAGTGCCTGTGCCCCCATTATTGTTCTAACTTACAAAGCCTAGGTGCTTTCTGTTTCTCTGTCCCAAAGGATAGTCAGTCTTACTATCTTCAGCTGTGAATGTTGAGCCCAGCCTTGCTCCAGGACAAGCCAGGGATCACATTTGGATGGCAATGGCATAGTCCCAAGAAGAAACCATACAAGGCTGCTCCAAGAAAGGAGGTCAGCTCCAAGTGATTCTGGGGCTGCATTGTGTCGGTATTTTGGGAAATCTAACATTTGCATACATGGAGGAAAGTAGAATAAAATGGTAACATTCTGCTGGAAAGAAATGGACAGGGACAAAATGAAAAGGAAGCCAGTTTAAAACGTGGAGGTATTTTCAGAGACTATTTTATCTGATACCAGAATTTTTCCATATATGTTTTCCTGGACATGTTATTTTATTTATTTATTGAGGTATTTAGATTCTGCCTTAAAGTTCCGATTTCTAGGAATTCCAATACATCATGTCTTTTCTTATTGAATTGAGAAAGGCTAAGAACATGGTGTTTTGAACCAAGCTGAGTCTCACCACCAGGACTGACACCCTCGCTCAACTCCAGCTTCCTGTGGCCCTCTGGGAATGAGGGCCCTGTGTTGTTGGGGTTTCTGATTTTTTTTTTTAAGGAGAAGCTTAGTACTATGCACATAGAAATAAATGTGGTGTCAGGTTATTGAAACCCATACAATGACATTATGCACCTCCAGATTTAGGCAGGGGAATTGGTACTTCCACCACCATGCTGAGAGAAGGAGAGAAAATCGTGTAGCAGTCCCTGTCCAGGTCAGCTTTGCAAGCCGAGTCAGTCGTGGATTACAAAAGGGTCCAGAAGTCATCCCCTGGAAACAGGGTCAGTCTCTGCTGAGAGGAGCATGTCTGTGCTTTAATTAGACCCATGAGATCAGGTCTGTCTCTTAAGTATGTTTGAGACATGTTTTACCTTTTTGACAGAGCCTATTTGTCCCTCAGCTTCTCTGAACAAAGTGAAACATTTACGCACCATGTTATTATACTGAAAAGAGGACAACTCTAAAAATAAAGAAACTCCTAGGGGTAGCAGATAATAAAACTAAAGAGCTGGGGAAGCCCTGGGAAATAGGGCCATACTCTGGAATGGCTGACAAGAATAAAACTTAGTATTTTAGCCCCAACAGTTATAAGTAATTGTATTGCCACTGAAATAGTGAAGCATGGTTTTTGAAACAATAATTTATGTATTTCTTAAGAGCTGCATCAAACCAACCCTAAGCCACATGTACAAAGTGACCTCTTTTATTTTCAAAGGCAAAGACAGTGTGGCTCATTTTTTGGTTGCTCTCATCCTTACCCCAAATTTACTCTTACAAAGCTAAATTTTTATACTTCCCCAAACCTGGGGACTGGAGTATACAAGTCCAGTATACAAGTACACTTAGCTACTCACACCAGAAATCTCATCTCCTGATTTAAATGCTATTTTACTGCTGGGCACAGCAGCACATGCCTGTAATCCCAGTACATGGGAGGCTGAGACAAGAGGATTGTAGATTCAAGGCAAGCCTCAGCAATTTAGCAAGACCCTATTTCCAAATAAAAAGATAAAAAGAGCTAGTGGTAGCCAGGCGTGGTGGCAAACACTTGTAATCCCAGTACTTGGGAGGCTGAGACCGGAGGATCTGGGTTCGCGGCCAGCCTCAGCTACTTAGTGAGGCCTCTGCGCAACTTAGTAAGACCCTGTTTCAAAATAAAATAGGGCTGGGAGTGTAACTCAGAGGTAGGATGCCCCTGGGTTCCATCCCCAGTACTGCAAAAAAAAAAGGGGGGGGGCTAGTGGTGTAGGCCAGAGGTAGAATGCCCCTGAGTTCAATCCCTGGTACCAAAAACAAACAAACAAACAAACAAACAAACAAAAAACAATAAATGCTATTTTACAGTGCACAAGGGTTGTAAACAGATAAATTTAATGTGATGCTGATGTATTTTGCATAGAATTGTTGTTAGAGCAACTTGACCATACAAAATCTATCAAGTTATTTGCAATGGTTATAGATCCCTATCAATTGTAAAAAATACTTTATGAATCCACCAGGTCACCAACAACTTTGTTCCTGTCACCATTAGCAAGAACATCTCGGCATCCATAAAACTACAGAAGACAATATAGGATGCAGCAGCACTGAGGGGGCTAGAAATAAGCTTCTGCCATTGGGGATCCCACAGATGGTGACATAAGCCCTATTAATTAGCATATTGCTGACCCAATAATAGCTTTTTCTGAGAGATGTGTTTTATATTCCAGTTCCCCCATCTGGTATGGCCACGCTGCTTAAGGAGCACATAATAGAAGTCTTTATGAAAATACGTGCAGCATATGTTTAGTAGCAGATTTATAGACTGAATAGACCCTATGGTTTTCTTTTTATTTTTTATCCCCCTTCACCAAATAAGGGAAATGAGTAAATATCCAAAACCTGAGCAATTATTTTAGTTCAGCAAGAGTTTTAGCTCATTCACAAAAGATTTTGTATCAATAAGTTTAAAATCTTTTAACCTCTATTTTCAAAATTGGTTATCATTTTCATTCTTGATAAAGATGTTTTACAAAATTCATCAGTAAGGTTTGAGCCATTTTAAAAGTACCATGTGTGTTGGCATGCCAATAAAGTTCATGAACCTGCTACCAAGAGGTAATAGGTAAGAATTCATATGCCTGAGGTTTGCAGGAAAGATAGGAAACCTAATGAATAGGAGTTACTTACCATTGTGCAATTTAGAGGATTTTAAAGGAATTTTCAACCAAAGTAGCCAGAAGAAAGAAAACTGCATTGTTTGTGTTAAACACAGCTACCTACTTTCCATTTTGCACACTAGCAGGCTTTTGAAATAAAATATTATTGAATCTCAGATTATTTCATTTTTATTGTGTTATAGAGAATTATATTTTGGTTTGAATGAACACCATCTTAAGAAATTGAGGTGTGGATGGAGAAAAAAATGTCAAATTCCAAATAAACAACCATCTTGAGAGAGTCTATGGAAGGGTTTTTGTCAGTATTAAAATAATATGTATATTATTATATTATATATTGGCTAAGAATATGGTGTTTTCATTTCTATGTTCGTTATCCCTGTCCTGTTATAGTTAGAGTGAAACTCATAATGGACAAGGCTCAGAGGCTTCAGACAAAAGGCATGATTGCTACATAAAACTGTCCTCGCAGATCTATTTTCATCAAGACCAGACTCTTACAATGAGAGCGGTTTAAAACAAGCTCTTCTGTGAATATTTGAACATCTGTAAGAAAATATACAGAAGCCCAATTATCAAGCTGAAAATTTGTATCCAAAAAAAAAAAAAAACCCAGTTGCCTTTACAGTTAAGTTTGGGCCAAAGAAAGGTGATTTCATCCATGGAGACTCTCTGGTCTATGGAACCCTCTTCAGACTCATCAAAGGATTTGCCAACTGTGGAATTCTTACTGGGTTCTAGTGAATGCCAGTAAATAGTGTAGTAAATCAGAAAACATGACTTTCTTTCTAGACTTTTTCATTTTTCTATTAATTTTCTTTCTTTTCAGAAGTATCTCTTCAACATGCTGTTCTTATTAAGGAAAATTCTGGGAACCATGTGGCTCTTCTAGTGTCAATTCGTGTTTCCAATTAATTTTCAAAAAAATATTACATTTACAGCCTAACATTGGCCAACACTCTTAAAAAAGATTCAGAGCACCACCATTTTATTTTCATTGAATGCAATCTTAATAAAAACGTCCATATTCTGGCTTACACTAAAGTGTAATGTTCCAAGAATATATCTAAGATCTCTATTTCCCAGGGTTTGGTTGAACTGTGACATTATGTTCGTTGTTGGATTGTTACATGTTTATTGTAGATCTTTTCCTTGGCTTTGCTTGATCAGGATGAGTTTTCTGGCCTGTAACAGATATATGTGGTTTTAAAGTGATTAGACATTTTTTTGTGAAAAGGCAACTTCAGATTTGAGAGAACTTCAGTGTCCAAAAAGGCTTAAGGCTGGGAGGCTGGGGAAAGCTGTGCTTTTACGTGCACCTGTGCTTACAGGATGTGTCGCATATTAGTTTTTGTTTTTCACTGGTTACATAAAACATTCTTTTAAACTTGGCAGACAGTTGCTGATTGGCAACCCAAATGCCTCTATAATGTGCTATGGGGTTGGGTTTCATTAAATGACATACAAATGCTGGCTCAAGGGGCAACTGCCCATCTTACTCTCAAATATGACTCTAAACTCAAAAGCAAGCTTCCATTTCAAACTATTGCAAAAACACATAGTTATGTGCCTAGCATAAAATCAGCTAAATTCTGTGCCCTTATTGGGAAATACATGCATATCTTCAGCTTGAGACATTAGATGTTATATCTTTATAATTTTGTATTATCAGAATAATCTTTTTTAAAAATACTCCATACATTTTTATAATATGTAAATCATAGAAAATGTAAGTCCCTAATCATCCCACATCTTAAAAAATCTCTCTATATTTTGGGGAATATGTCTCCATATTTTTTCCTATATAGTTACTAAAATAGATGTGCCTATATTCCTTAAAACAGAATCACCAATATGCCTAAACTTCTACAATTCACCTTTCTCCTAGAAGTCTTTTCTTGAAATTGCATACAAACCTACCTTATTCTTTTTTTTTTTTTTTTTTTTTGCGGTACCGGGGATTGAACGCTGGGGCGTTCTACCTCTGCGCTACGCCCCCGGCCCTATTTTTTTTATACTTTATTTTGAAACCGGGTCTCACGAAGTTGCGGAGGGCCTCACTAAGGCCTTATTCTTTTTTGACAGGAATATTTATTACTTTTTCCCATAATTTATTTGGATGGTATTAATTTTTTCTTCACCTTTTAATTTGTGTACAGTAAACTTCACTTTGGGCTGTAAAGTTCTATGAGTTTTGATGAATGAGCACAGTCTTTTTTTTTTTTTTTTTGCGGTACCGGGGATTGAACCCAGGGGCGTTCTACCTCCGTGCTACGCCCCCGGCCCCATTTTTTATACTTTATTTTGAAACCGGGTCTCACAAAGTTGCGGAGGCCTCACTAAGGAGAGAGAGAGAGAGAGAGAGAGAGAGAGAGAGAGAGAGAGAGAGAGAGAGGGAGAGAAAGAGAGCACAGTCTTAACTACCACAATTCAGATACAGAACAGTCTGACCATCCCAAAAGCTTTCCCATACTGTACCTTGGTAGTCCCTTCTCCCTCTATCAGCCCTTGGCAATTACTGTTCTGTTTTCTGCTCTTATAATCTTACCTCCTCCAGAATATCATAGAAATGGAATCATACAGGATGTAGCCTTTTGAATCTGGCTTCCTTCATTTAGCATAATGCATTTGAGATTCACCAATGTGTCGGTAGTTCATTTAGTCTTATTGTTGGGCCATCTTCCATTGTGTGGTGAAGCCAGTTTATTTATTTATTACCAGTTGGGTTGTTTCCAGTTTTTTCAATGATGAATAAAGCCATTATAATTTTTAATGTATATGTTTTGCGTGAACATAAACTTTAATTTCACTTGTATAAAAGCCCAGGGTTACGATCACTGGATCATATGGTGCATATATATTTGACTTTATAAAAATGGCCAGATTTTCTTCCAAAGTGTCTGTACCATTTTACATTCATGATGAGGATTCCAGTTCTGCATATTACAGTTCTAGCACTTAGTATTATCATTTTTTTTGTTCTGATTGTTTTTTTGAGCCATTCTAATAGGTGTATAATAGCATCTAATTGTGGTTTTAGTTTGCATCTCCTTAGTGACTAATGATGTTGACTGTCTTTTCATGTACTTATTTGAAATTCATATATCGTTTTACAGAAACTTTTCAAATCTCTTCTCATTGGCTTGTTTTCTCATTATTGAGTTTTGAGGGTTCTTTATATTTTTTGGATACATGTTCTTTATCAGATATTGTTTTGCAAATATTTTCTCCCAGATTGTTTGTCATTTTGTTCTCTCAGCTCTTTTACTGATCAGAAATTTAAAATTTTGATGATACCCAACTTATTATTTTTAAATGGATTGTTTTGGTGTCATATCTAAGAAATCTTTGTGTAACCTAAAACCTCAAAGATTTTCCTCCTATAATTTCTTCTATAAGTTTTGTAGTTTTAGCTCTTACATTCAGGTCTATAATCCATTTCAAGTTCATTTTTGTGTAAGGTACAAGATATTAATTAAGATTCTTTTCTCTTTTTTTGTTTACAGACATCCAATAATATCAGCACCATTTGTTTAAAAGGTTATCCCTTCTGTATTGAACTGATTTTGCATATTTATCAAAATCAGTTGATCATATATTTGTGAATATATTTCTAAACATTTCATTCTGTTCCAGAGTTACTAATTTTAAAGATCTACCATATTGCTTCTAAATTCATTCCAGGAAATGAAGCTACTAAATTCCATTTAGACCATGCTCTTGTTTATAGACTAATGAAGTCATAGTAAACACATTTTATAATTAAACTCAAGTCATAAAAACTTGATTAAGGAGTAGGTCTCCAAAGTGGAGTGCATACAAATGAAGTTTCAAAGGAGTATGAAAGAAAATATTAGGGCTTCTGCCCTGTTCTCTGGGCCTCTGGATATGCTTACCAAAAAGCCTGCCTCATTCCCTTCTTGCCTTTTATAACAACTGAATAGGATGTGGTACTCTCCAGAGTTGGACAGGGTGGGAAGAACAAAGTTAATTAAAAGCAATGCGTGCGCACTTGGGTTTAAATATTTTTGGTAGGATTTTTCCAAAGATGAAGATTGATGTTAAACTTTTCCAGATCCTTCCTAACAGTGAAAGTGTGAAATTATACAATGATTTCCCCTTACACACACACACACACACACACACACCACGTCAGAAGGAGAATTTTATAATTCATCAACATTTAATATTTAAGCCCCAAATAATTGAATTCTTTTTGATGGTTTGCTTTTCTTCTTGCATTGGAAGAGTATTAATAACTGCCATCTGTTTTTTTTTTCAGCCAGCAGGATGTCAAAGCAAGGTATAAAATATGTTAATATGCATTTATCAATGGAATGGTTCAGAAAATAATATCCCTGTCCACCTGTCTCTTTGCTCCAGTTTTCCAACTTGCTGTACACTGAACCTACCCAACCCTCACAAGCCTGAGGATATTTCATCAAGTAACTCAGTCAACTCTGGTAGAATTTAGAGAAAAGCTTACTTCAGCAAACTCAGAAAGAGCCAAGAATCCACTCCCCCCTTCATACTTAACTCATAATATGTTAGACCAGGGAAAACTTTGAACCCTGGGGAAGAGCTTTCTCCCTGCTACTTTTTTTCCTTTTCTCTCTCTCCTTCTATCTGTCCTTCCCCCCTCCTCTTCTTTCATCCATATTCAATATGTATCACCGAGTCATGCTGTGAGGGAATCATAGAACGAATATGGCACAGTCTCTCTCTGGTTGTGTTGGAGAGAGAACATACATCATAATAAGTCATACTATAGTATGACTCACAAAGAATTTCCCTACAAAACCTAGCTTTACCAACGTGCATTGATATTTTTTTAATCAATGAATCAAAATAGTGACAGCCTTTTGTCTAATTGGCCAACAAAAGTTAATTAATAAAACTTTAAGCATTTCTCTTCTACATTTTTCTTAAAATTCTAATATTTGCTACCACTAGTCTATCCCAGAAAGAAGAAAATAATGAAATCTGAATT
This sequence comes from Glis glis, assembly GCA_004027185.1. Taxonomy (NCBI): domain Eukaryota; kingdom Metazoa; phylum Chordata; class Mammalia; order Rodentia; family Gliridae; genus Glis; species Glis glis. Next base: position 8,625 of record PVJS01004307.1, read on the forward strand.
AGCACAAAAATCTACTTACTTTTCATAACTATATGTATATCAATTGTTCATACACTTTTAAAAATCACCCCCACATCCCCAGACTTCCAGGTGAAAGTATTTAAAGAATTGCCAAAGTGACAAATTCTAAGAGTTCGCGGAGTAGATATTGGGGCTGGGAGCAACCTCTTTAATCACCCTGTCCATGCCTGTCAGGAAACCAGCACAAGCAGATTGGCCCACTTTACCAAGGTCAGTGCCCAGGACATTGCAAAGCTGGACCAGCTCTTTCCCATGAATAGCTTCTGAGTGTGCCTCAGATAGTGGCAATGGAGAGACATACGTGGGGCTGGGCAGCTGAGCAGGTTACATGAAGGAGGCAGACAAACTAAGGCCTGGGAGGGTGGGAAGGATAGGATAAGCCGGGAGGAAGTGTTTATAGAGCTCTTGAGTTTAGAACACTCCAGAGAAACAAGTCTACAGTTCTGGCAAGGCTAGCTCAGTTAGAAACAGGTCCTTTCACTGATAGTGAGTCAGTTACGAACTTAAGGGGATCTGTTACATTGATGTACATTAAATCTTTCAGGTGATCAAGGTGAGAGTTAATTCATTGCTATTTCAAAGCACACACACACACACACACACACACACACACACACACATCTATTTTGACCAGAGGAGTTATTTTATAACTTCACACTTTTACAAGTAAGAAAAATCTGGAAGAGTTTAGTAACCATTTTCAACTTTGGAATTTGTCATTTTCCATTCCATGCTTTTTCCTTTTTTGTCCCAGTGGTTTGAGTTTGAAAGTTTGCCTCTCATTAAGTTTCTTCCACTTACCCTGTACCACACCCTATTCCAGTGACCTTCAAGTTTAAGCATTGCAAATACTCCAGTTGTCTAGAAGTCCTGGACTGTTTCAGACTTTGAGAAGGATCTGGCTCCTAGTATGATAGCCTAGAACTTAGGGGTTAGGAAATGGCAACATGATAAGCCAGTATGGGTTTGTAGGGTTCTCACTGTAACTTCATCCTGGTTCCACAACTGCCAGAGGCTGACTTGGCCTTGGAAATGGGCCCTGGTATCCTTATTTCCACTTTGTGCATCCCTGCAAACCTGGTATGGTGGCTTAGCCACAGTACTGTGGAAGGCCTGTACTGGGAACTCAGAGGTAGTATTTTTAGCTTGGTTTCAATCATCTGTTTATCCAGCAAATATCTATTGAATGTCTGCTATGTGCTAGGCATTGTGCTAGTCATTGGAAACACAACAGTTGCTGATAGAACTGCACTGGAGGAACTTGGATTATGCTTCTAGTTAGCAGTGGGCTCCGGGCACGGTTTCCTTTTCTAAAGTGAAGAACTTGGACTGGATGTTCTTGGAAGGTCCTTACAAGTTGAATATTCTGTTCCTGAAAGCAGATAATTCCTTGGTACATTTGAAGGGAGCTGAAAGACACTTACGCAGTATGGAAAAAAAAACATTTTTTTTTTTTTTGCGGTACCGGGGATTGAACCCAGGGGCGTTCTACCTCTGAGCTACACCCCCAGCCCTATTTTTATCCTTTATTGAAACCGGGTCTCATGAAGTTGCGCAGGGCCTCACTAAGTAGCTGAGGCTGACCGCGAACGCAGATCCTCTGGTCTCTGCGTCCCAAGTACTGGGATTCCAAGCCTGCGCCACCACGCCCGGCTAGAACCATTGTTTAATACAAGGATTTTGTTGTTGTTGTTGTTGTTTTGAGGGTTTTTTCTGATGATGATAAAAATTTTACTTTTCTGTAAAATTTTATGGAATTTTTACTGAGAAGGAGGAGGAAGAAAATGAAAAACATGTCATTTATTCCATCAATTTTAATTAAAGTGGAGTTTAAGAACATAATTTGGGCTAATTAAATATTTCCAAGTAAAAAATTTCTTGAGAAAATTTGGTTGTGCATAATAATTTCACATAATCATGGGATTCATTGTGACATATTTGAATCTACACTTAATCAGTTTCATTCACCAGTACCTTTCCTTCCTGTCCCCTCCTCCCTCCCTCTAATCCCCTTGTACACTACTGATCTCACTTCTGTTTTCATGAGATCTCTTTTTTTCTCTACCTTTCACAGATGCAGATTTTCTGAGTCTGGCTTATTTTGCTTAACATGATGCTCTCTAGCTCCATCCATCCATTATTCTGCAAACAACATAATTTCATTCTTTTTTTAATAGCTGAATAAAACTCCATTGTGTATATATGTCACATTTTCTTTATCCATTCATCTGTTTATGGATACTTAGGCTGGTTCCATTACTTGGCTATTGTGAATTGCACTGCTTTAAACATGAGTATGCATGTATCACTATAGTACAATGACTAGTTCTTTTGGAGAGATACTGAGGAGTGGTATAGCTGGGTCATGTGATGGTTCAATTCCTATCATTTGAGGAAACTCCACACTGATTTCCATAGTGGCTTCATTCATTTATAATCCCATCAACAGTGTTTGAGATTTCCTATTTCCCCACCTCCTCACCAGCATTTATTATTGTTTGTGTTCTTGACAATTGCCATTCTAACTGGAGTAAGATGAAATCTCAGTGTAGTTCTGATTTCCATTTCTCTGGTTGCTAAGGATGTTGAGCTTTTTTTTTCATACATTTATTGGTCATTTGTATTTCTTCTTTTAAGAGATGTCTGTTTAGTTAATTTGCTCATTTATTTGATTAGGCCATTTGTTTATATGGTGTTATATCTTTTGAGTTCTTTATATATTCTGGGTATTAATTATCTGTCAGAGTAGTAGCTGGCAAAGATTTTCTCCCATTCTGTCAGCTCTCCATACTCTTAGTTGTTTCCTTTGCTGTGTGGAAGCTTTTTACTTTGATGCGATCCCATTTATTAATTCTTAGTATTATTACCTGAGCTTTAGAAGTCCTATTGAGGAAGTAATTGTCAGCACCCATATGTTGGAGTGTTTCCCACATGTTTTCTTATATCAGTTGCAAAGTTTCTGTCCTAATTTCTAGATCTTCAATTTATTTTGAGTTTACTTTTGGGCAGGGTGGGAGATAGGGATCTAGTTTCATTCTTCTACAAGAGGATATCAAGTTTTCCCAGCACCATTCGTAAAAAGGCTGTCTTTTCTCCAAATGGCAACTTAAGGATCAGATAGCTGTATCTGTGTGAATTTGTCTTTGTGTCTTCTGTTCTAATTCATTTATCTATGTGTCTTTTTATTTCAGTACTATGCTGTTTTTGTTACTATAGGTCTATAGTATAATTTGAAATCAGATATTGGCATTGTTCATCTTGATCAGAATTACTTTGGCTATTTGGGGTCTTTTGTTCTTCCATAGGAATTTTAGAACTTTTCTTTGTAGTTCTGTGAAGAATGTAATTGGTATTTTGATAGGGATTGCATTGAATTTGTAGATTGCTTTTGGTAATATTGTCATTTTAACAATATTAATTCTCCCTATCTATGAACACGGAAGGTCTTTCTATCTTCTAGTGTCTTCTTCTGTTGCTTTTCTTAGTATTCTGTAATTATCAATGTAAAAATCATTCACCTCTTTGTCTAGATTTATTCCTAGGTATTTTGTTTTTTCAAGGCTATTGTAAATGGAATTGTTTCTTGATTTCTTTCTCAGAAGATTAATTATTGGTGTGTAGAAAAGTTATTGATTTTTGTAGGTTGATTTTGTATCCTGATAGTTTGCTGAATGTATCAATCCTAAAGGTCTTCTGGTGGCGGCACGTTTTGATCTTCTAAGTACATGATCATATCATCTGTGAACAGTGATAATTTGACTTTTTCTTTCCTATATGTATACCTTTTATTTTCTTTTCTTGCCTAACTACTCTGGATAAAGTTTCAAATACCATATTGAAAAGGAGTGGTGAGAGTAGACATCCTTGTCTTGTTCCTGATTTTAGAGGAAATACTTTCAGTTTTTCCCTGTTCAGTGTGATATTGGCTTTGGGTTTATCATATTCAACCTTTATGATATTCAGGTAAGTTCTTTTTGCTCCTTGCTTCTTCAGGGGTTTTATCATGAATGGGTTGTGGATTTTGTAGAAGGCTTTCTATGCATCTATTGAAATTATCATGTAATTTTTTTGTCCTTGGTTCTATTTATATGATGTATTACATTTATCAGTTTGCATATGTTGAACTGTCCTTGCATCCCTAAAATAAAACCAACTTGATCATGGTGTGTAATCTTTATAATGAGTTGTTGAATTCAATTTGATAATAATTTCTTGAGGATTTTTGCATCTATGTTCATCAGGTCAATTTACTAATATTTTATTAAAAATGTTTGCATCTAAGTTAATCAGGGATATTGGTCTGTAGTTTTCTTTCCTTGATGTGTTCTTATCTGGATTTGGTATCAGGGTGATATTGGCTTCATAGAATGAGTTTGGGAATGCTCCCTGTTTTTTATTTCATGGGATAATTTAAGGAGCATTAGCATTAGTTCTTCTTTAAAGGTTCGATAGGATTTTTTTAAAGGTACTGGGCTTTTCTTTGTTGGAAGGCTTTTTATTACCACTTCAGTCTCTGGATTATATGGATCAACTAAAATCATCTGGATTTCAGTGATATCTGTTGTGATATCTCTTTTTCATCTCTACTTTTATTAATTTGAGTCTTCTTTCTCTTACTTATGGATAGTTTGGCTAAGGATTTATCAATCTTCTTTAACTTTTAAAAGAAGCAGCCCTTTAATTCATTAGTCCTTTGTCTTTTTTTTAATTCCCCATTTCTTTAATTTTAGCTCTGATCTTTATTATTTCTTTCCTTCTCCTAGTTCTGGTATTGCTTTATTCTTATTTTTCTAAGACCTTGAAATGTATCATTACTATGTTACTTATTTAGGATCTTTCTATTTAGGATCATTACTATGTTGCTTATTTAGGATCTTTCTGATGTTTTTATACAGACACGCATAATTATAAACTTCCCTCTTAGAATTGCCTTCATAGTGTCCCAGAGATTCTGATATATTATATTTCCATTCTTGTTTTACTCTAGGAATTTAAAAAATTCTCCCCTGATTTCTTCTATGACCCATTCCTCATTCAAGTGTGTATTATTTAATTTCCATGTGTTTACATAGTTTCTGTAGTTATTCTTGCTGTTTAGTTCTAATTTCATTGCATTATAGTCTGATATGATGCAAGGGATTACATTAACTTTTTTGTATTTGCTAAGTTTGCTTTGTGGCCTATGGTCTATTTTGGAGAAAGTTCTGTGAGTAGCTGAGAAGAAAGTATTTTTAGCTGTTGTCAGATGAAATACTCTGTAAATGTCCTTTAAGTTCATTTGTTTTATAGTATGTTTTAGGTCTGAAGTGTCTTTGCTAATTTTACATCTTGATGACTTATGTTGAGAAATAACTGTCTTATGTATTTATGTGCACCAAATTTGGAGAATATTTACTATCATTATATTTTCTTGTTGGCTTGTCCTCTTTACTGGTATGTAGTGGCCTTCTTTGTCTCTTCTAATTTTGGCTTGAAATATGCTTTGTCAGATATGAAAGTAGTTACTTCTGGTTGTTTACAGGCTCTGATTGCATGGAATATCATTTTCTATCCTTTCACTTTCAGCCTGTGGATGTCTTTGACTATGAGGTGTGTTTCTTGCTGGCAACATATAGATAGGTCTTGTCTTTTAATCCAATCTACCAGTCATGCCCTTTAATTGGGGAATTGAGACCATTTACATTCAATATTATTATAGAGAGGTGTTTATTACTTCCTGCCATTTTGATTTATTTCTAATATTTTATTATATCCTGATTCTCACTTATATACTCTTCTTATCTACCTCTTTTTAAAAATCTACTTATCTATTCTTCTTTATGTGTGTATGTGTGGTACTGAGGACTGAACCCAAGGCCACACTACCACTGAGCTATACCCCCAGCCCTTTTAAATTTATTTTGAGCTGGGCGTGGTGGCACATGCTTGTAATCCCAGTACTTTGGGAGGCGGAGACCGGAGGATCCGGGTTCGCGGCCAGCCTCAGCTCTCTCTCTCTCTCTCTCTCTCTCTCTCTCTCTACTTAGTGAGGCCCTCCGCAACTTCATGAGACCCAGTTTCAAAATAAAGTATAAAAAATAGGGCCAGGGTTGTAGCTCGGAGGTAGAACGCCCCTGGGTTCTATCCCTGGTACTGCAAAAATAAAAAAAAATTATTTTGAGATAGGGTCTCACTAAGTTACCCAGGCTGGCCTTGAACTTGTGATCCTCTTGTGTCAGCCTCCCAAGTACTGGGATTACAGGCATGTGCCACTGTGCCCAGCTTGCTTATCCACTCTTCTAATGAAAGTTATTTCTTTTTATCTTTTTCTGCATACATATAATTCCACATAGAATTTAAGTATCTTTTGTAATGATAGATAATAATCATGAATTTCTTTAGTTTATTCTTATCTTGGAAGATTTTTATTTCTCCTTCAATTCTGAAGGATAGCTTTGCTGGCTATAGCAATCTAGGTTGGCAGTTATTTTCTTACAGGGGTTGAAATACAGTGATGCAAGCCCTCCTGTACTTTAAGGTCTCTGTTGAGAAATATGCTGTTATTCTGGTTGGTTTTCCTCTGTAGGTGACCTGATGTTACTTTCTTGCAACTTTTAAATTTCTTTTCTTTGATCTGGATTTTTTGAATTTTCATTATAATCTGTTATGGAGAGGGTCTTTTCTGGTTTTGATATTTGGGATTCTAAATTCCTCCAGTGTCTGGATTCAATTTCATTCCTGAAGTTTGGAAATGTGTCTGTTATTATTTTACTGAATAGGTTATCAGTGCCATTAGCATGTATCATTGCTCCTTCCTTAATATCTATGAGACTTAAGTTAGGTCTCTTAATGTTATCCTAGAGGGTTGTTTGTTTGCTTGTTTTGGGGTGGGGGTACTGGGGATTTAACCCAGGGGTGTTTTAACTCTGAGTTACGGCCCAGCCCTACCTTATTATTTTGAAACAGGGTCTCACTAAGTTACCATGCACTTGGTCTCAAAGCTGCAATGCTTCTGTCTCAGCCTCCCAAGTAATGAACTTATAGACATGTATCACCATGCCCGGAAGCCCTATTTTACTTTTTATTCTGAGACAGGGTCTTGCTAAATTACCCAAGCTGGCCTTGAGTTGTGATCTCCTGCCTCCCCAGTCACTAGAGGTACAGATGTGCACCACCATGCCTAGTGGAGAGTCTTCAGCTGATATCTGATTGGTTCTTTTTCAGAATCTGTGTATCTTCATATCCTGTATTTTCTCCCTTAGTTCATTCCTTAGATGTTCTTTTGGTTCATCAATCATTTTAACAATCATTTTTTTGTATTCTTTGTCCAGCATTTCATTCACTTTTATATCTACGGATTTAGTTGTTGGGGATTATAAGCTTTTCCCTTGTGTTTTCTGAAATCCTATGTTTTCACATCTATTGTAATAGATTCCTTTTCTTTTATGTGAGGATCTTTCAGTGAACAGCCATCTCTTTACAATAAGCCCTGGCCTGGGAGTATATCTTAGCATCAACATATCTAATCAGTGTAATCAAAATGCCAAGTTCAACCACCAGAGCCTCTTTGAGAGAAATAACCCACAGTAACAGTGCTAATTTAAGAGCACACCATAAATTAACATATATTTAAAAACTTCTTGCCCATGATCTCTATAACTCTACTATCCAATGAGAAAAAGTAGATGAGAAATAATATAGAATACGCTAAAAAGTTAAACATTAATGATAATATATTTAATACTAAATTATTCTAGGGAAAGGTGGGAAAGAAAAGAAAGAAAGGAAAAAGGGAGAAAAGAAAAAAGTTTGGGAGGCATAGGAGACAGAAGGAAAAATGGGGAGAGAAAAAAAGAGAAAGGAGGGGAATGGAGATGAGAAAGATGAGATAACAAGAAACAATCCAGTTAAATGAAAGAATACATAAAATCATTGAATCCATTTTAAAAACAAATAATTAGGGAGGACACAACAAAACAACTATTGCAGCAACAAACATAAAAAGATTCAGTTTTCTCTTTGCTGAAATATTTAAAATTTGAGACACTGTTTCCCCACACTCTCGTATTTATAAAAATAAGTGTGGGCCCACTCTTGTAGGTTTTGATGCTTTGTGTAAGGTGGCACATGGCAGAGGTATGGACAACCCAGGAACCGGGGTGCAGGGGGTGGCTTGGGCTTGTAGCAGGGGCCATTGGCTGGGGTGCTGGATGACAGCTGGCGTGCCGGGTAACAGCTGAATACTGGGGTACAGTGTGGCATCTGGGGTATGGGACTATGGTCAGTGCTCAGAGTTCAGGAGTGGGGTTAGGGGGACAGTGACCAGTAGCAGGGGTGCACACTGCTCACTAGGCACTGCCCTCCCTGCCAAAGGCCCTGGACAGAGGCCTGCAGCAGAGGTGTGCTGTTTCTCAACTGCTGCCCTTGCTGGCAGAGGCACTCAGGGGGCCCATGGCAGAGGTGTGTGCCTCTCCCCAGGCTCTACCCACCTGGCCAAGGTGTTCAGCTGTGAGCAGGGACAGGGGCGCTGGACCCTTGCTAGGCACTGCACTCCCAGGAAGTGCCCTGCACTCTGCTCCTCTCCACCCCGCTCCTGTTGCAGACAACTGGGGGAGGGGGGCTTTCATCTTACAGAGGTCCCACCTCACAGATCACTCTGCCGACCCACTTCAAAGGCATTCCCTGTGACATTATTAACTAGTACCTCTAGTTGGGATGAAGCTATAGAAATTTAATCACTTCCTGAGCTGTGCGCTTAGAGGTGGTCTCTGCAAAAATGGCTACCCACCAAGTTGTCCACCAGCAAATTGAGAAAATCAGAGCACTTCTCAGTCGCCAGGTGATTTGCAGCTCCTGTCCCAGTTTAACTCAGTGACTTTCTCTCCTATAGCTATTTCCAAAGCAAGCTTGTCAGTTTTGCCTCTTTCTCTTCCTCCCTTTGTTGCCCCACTCCCCAGACCTGTCCTGATGGTGCAGGTTCTGGTTCTGGGTTAACAAGTTCTGTCCTGTTTTATGTTCCAGTAACCAGAATTTCTGAGTCCCTTCCAGCCTCTGTCTTCTAATATTGTGAGTCTCTGATCCGCCGTTCTCGCATTTCTTTCATTCCAGTCTGCCTAAGAGTTGAGATGAGGCCTACTTCCTCTCCTCTGTCTTGGATCCCCTCCTCTTGAGAATTTTAATATGTGAGATTATCCTTATGCAAATCAAGTATGTTAGATTTACACATGATTTAACAAAAGTTAGATTTTAGTAAACTTTTATTTACAAATTCAATGCATAAGATCAATGATATGCCTCCAATTAAATAAGTGTTTGGTATGTGTTGTGGAACCCAGCAGCAGGCCACTTGGGCCATGAGAGGTGAATAAGAAATGATCCTGATCTTCAAAGAGCCCACAGTGTGCTTGTTTATCCTGCATGAACTGAGGAGCTTTTTACTTCTTTTTTTGACTTGAATCTTTAATATTTATAATGGAAGTATTCTGCTCTTGAATAATGAGTGGTATCATGATAGCATATACTGAGAAGGCATAAAAGTGACAAGGACTATTTTGGCAGTGAAAAGTTGTGCTTTAACTAAAATGATGGAAATTAGGAAAGAGCTGTCTGCCTGCTGTAAGAGTGATCTCTAAATTGTGCTTACTACATATTCTCCATTAGCAGCACAGAGGATATTCCGTTTTCTTTTATGTGTTTCCTGGCTTGGAAGTATCTATGCTATTTGGTATCAATTAAACTAAAAAATGTTTTTATGGATTAACAGAGATGTTTGCTTTACTGTTGATTTTCTCGTTTTGTTGTAAAATGGATATCCCCATCTGTGCTTCATCCACAACTTGGAAATAAAAATATTTTAAGTGTATAAATATGATTTGAGAATCTGAAAAACAGTGTGGTATTTATATGTGCGAGTATAGATTTCTATTTAAGAGGTGGCCACCCAGAAGTGCTAAGCCATCTTCCCTTCTGTTCTAGCCCCTTCTTTTCATTCCATTCCTTTTATTCCTGACTACAATAATAGAAGCTTTCAGCAGAGCCACACAGCAGTGCTGTGGAGATGCTCACAGGTTGGATTAATCACATTTGCCCCATTCAGCCATGACCAGATAAGGCACAGTGTAACTGGTCAGTCGACCAACTGTAGTGCAAACACAGAGTCCAAGCTGATATTCAGAGTGTGTGGGGGGTCAATTTAGAAGTTGTATCAACGTGTCCAAGTTACTAAGGACTGCTTTCTTCAAACTGCTTGGGCCCTGGGATAATCTGGCCCATGTGTGATTACTAAGGTGGTGACAGGACAGAGTTAAAGGGACAAAGGAACTCTTTCACAGTAACATCATCCCATGGGTCTGCTAAAAACTTGACCGGGGGTGGCTGAAGCCACAGAAAATGGCTGGAAGCATTAAAAAATAATCATTTAATAAAAATACTACCAATGATGGTTGGAAAAAACCATGGGTTTATTTATTTATTTACTTACTCACTTATTGGTTCTAGGAATTGAACCCAGGGACATTCTACCTCTGACGTTTTAAAATTTTTAAAATTTGAAACAGGGTCTCATGAAGTTGCTGAGGCTGGCCTCAGGACTATTTTATTGTTATTTTTAAAATTTCAGCAGAAAATATTGAGCCCAATCTTCAAAACAGATCAAATGAAACTTCTGTGAAGAACTGATATTATCTTGGCCTACTTTTCATTCATTCAATCATTCATTCATCAGTATTTAGTGATTGCCTATTTTATGTCACTTTCCCTCAACCTTCTTCCCTCCCCCAACCTTTTAGTATCTTCCACAAGGCAATTGTGCCATTTTTTTTTAAATGGGACTTTAAGCTGGATGTGGTGGCACATGCCTGTAATCCCAATAACTTGGGAGACTGAAACAGGAGGATCACAGGTTCCAGGCCAGCCTCAGCATCTTGATGAGACCTTGTTTCAAAATAAAAAATAAAATAGAGCTGAGGATATAGCTCAGAGTTAGAATGCTCTTGCATTCAATCCCCAGTGCCACACTCACAAAAATTAATTAGTTAATTAATTAATGGGGCTTTGTTTGTTTGTTTGTTGTGGTGCTGGGGATTGAACCCAGGGGCATTCTACCTTTGAATGTCCTATTTTTTATTTTTAACAGAGTCTCACTAAGCTGAGGAGGGCCTCGCTCAGTTGCTGAGGCTGGCCGTAGACCTGTGATCCTCCTGTCTCAGCCTCCCACGTATTGGAATTACAGGCATGTGTCACCACGACCAGCTAATAATGGGGCTTTAAATTTTATCTGTTTACCTGTTACCTGGAACAAGCTAGATGAAACGCCTGTGTTCAGTGTTTGTTGTCCTGTTTGTGCTAAATAAGAAAAGACTGACCAGCCATCACCTCATTAAGAGGTGATTTCTGGGCCAAAATTTAGCCAGAATCCTTCATATTGGGAGGTAAGCGAATCTTCAAGTCTTCAGGATTTCCTGTGAGGGCTAAGACTTGCCATTAGGGTTTTAGGAACAGTTACAAGTATTTAATGAAAGCAGACACGCTGAGAACAGCAGGTTTCCCTCGGTTGGTTGGATCTGGATGCCCAGCAGGGCTGGTGCTGACTGTGGGGTTTACATTCCAAGCCAGCCTCACATTTATTTGAATTAAAGTTTCTCTAGAACTCCAGGTTTTCACCCACAGTTCTCTCTCCCACCCAAGCAGAGCGCTGTGCTCACTGTAAGGTTGAAGTCGTCCCTCGAATGGTGGACCCCACAAGCTAAGTGTGTGCCACAGCCAGTGGCGGCAGAGCTCGCTCTCAGGGCTGCTGTCCATCTTGACGTCCACTCTTGGAAACCGCCCAGATTGTCACTGGGAATTGCACTTACTAATATTATGTCTCATTCTGAAAGAGATTCAAAGTGGTTTCCAGAAAAACATACTATAAAAACAGTAATATTACCAGAGCAAAAAGAAAATAAGAATAGAAAAAGTGAAGCTAAAGGTATGATAAAGAAGATCACCAAACGTAATTATAAAGCATAAAATAAAAGCCATAAGTTCCTATGTGGTTAAGATTGGACTATGTTCTGCACAGAGCTTCCTAGAAGCCAAAGAAAAGAAGGAACTAAGATTAATTAGAATTTGGGATCATGGAAAGAAAGTGGGGACTAGCATCCTAGCATCCCATCCACCCAGACTATACTCTGTAATAGGGCCTAAACCTCCTAGGTTCATGGTATCTTCTGCAGCCGTAACAATATTTTAGGGTATCTGTGGGTCCATTTTCCCCCCAAAGTGTGCCTTTGGAAGCTGGCGTCTTTTCTTTTCTTTCTTTTTTTTTTTTTTGCAGTACCGGGGATTGAACACAGGGCCGTTCTACCTCCGCACTACACCCCCGGCCCTATTTTTTATACTTTATTTTGAAACCGGGTCTCACGAAGTTGTGGAGGGCCTCACTAGGTAGAGAGAGAGAGAGAGAGAGAGAGAGACAGGGAGAGAGAAAGCGAGAGAGCTGAGGCCGGCCGCGAACCCGGATCCTCTGATCTCCGCCTCCCAAAGTACTGGGATTACAAGCGTGTGCCACCACGCCCAGCTTAGCTGGCGTCTTTTCAAATGCAGTGTTGGAATCAAGAATTCATTGAATTGGAGTTATAATTTAATTGCTGATTTCAACTTATCATATCAGCAATACTCATCTTTGGGGGAGCAATTTCAAATCAGAAGGAAGGAATGAAACACAGGGAAGCGGATGAAGAGTTCAAAATCAGATGCAGTAGCACAGGAAAGGACTTTTTATTCCTGGAGTCTGGTTCCACATTTAGACCCATATGCCTGTAAGTGTAAGTATTTATTGAGCTTTTTTATGTACAAAGGTCTCAAGAAGATACATCTACCCATGTGCTCCATAAATTAAATAGATTGCCTATGGTGTACTAAGGGGGTTTAATGTAGTTTTCTTTAGACTTTTGGATAGTTTTCAAAAAGCCTTTAGAAGCACTGTTTAATCTATAGATTTACCTTGGACCCATTCATTCATTTATGCAGTAAGTAATTCTCACTGTGCCAGGCATTGGGGGAAAAGCAATGAATAAAAATGTCAAAATCTTTACAAACATACAGTTTACAATTATTATTTTGTTGTTATTACTTAACATTAAGAAGAAAAACTGAACCCTGCTTGCATTTATTTTTCTTGTTGACCAGAGAGTCTCTTAAGCACTATCTCATTTCTATTTTGATCTCTAAATTACCCTATGAGGTAGTTTGGCAAGAATGAATCTGCTCTCTAGAGATGAGGAAAAAACTTAAACTTGCCAAGGTCATGCAGAGTTGGGACTCAAAAACCAGGTTTCCTGACTCTAGTGCCTAACCTTTCTCTATTAGACCATTCTCCCAATCATGCATTTTCATTTTATTTTCTGACCTCCAATTTGCTAGATAGAAAAAGATAAGAAGCTATTTATGACACTATAGGTAGAGATATGCAATATACATATTTTTAAGAAAACAGGGAAAGCCGGGTGTGGTGGCGCACGCTTGTAATCCCAGTACTTTGGGAGGCGGAGACCGGAGGATCCGGGTTCGCGGCCAGCCTCAGCTCTCTCGCTCTCTCTCCCTGTCTCTCTCTCCCTGTCTCTCTCTCTCTCTCTCTCTCTCTCTCTCTCTCCTTAGTGAGGCCCTCCGCAACTTCGTGGCACCCGGTTTCAAAATAAAGTATAAAAAATAGGGCTGGGGGCGTAGTGCGGAGGTAGACCGCCCCTGCGTTCAATCCCCAGTACCACAAAAACAAAAACAAAAACAAAAACAAAAACAAAAACAAAAACAAAAACAAAAACAAAAACAGGGAAAGATAATCAGAACACAGGCATGTTTGTTTGTTTCATACCTTCTGCTTGATTTACTGTTGCCCCCAATGGCTTTAGAGGCCCTGGCCTTGGGGGCTCAGGCATTACTTTCAGAGCTGACTTATGAGTAGAAAAGAACAGAAATATACTGTGTTCTTATCCCTGTCATTATCAATTTTAAATCATTCCATTCCCTGGTAAGGAAACATAACACTTCTCAATGTTTCTTCCTTTTTATATGCATCTCTCAATGGATAACTTGCACTTGACATCCTTTTGTAGTTCAACTTCCTTTCCCAACCTACTCAAGATAATATTTGTTTCTACTCCCAAAGTTTAAATAACAAGAAACTACAGTAGGAGAAGGGTTTCCGACAACCACACAAATCACTTGACAACGTCCCCAGAGGCATTAACCATCAGGCTCTAGGATACTTGGACCTGTGACCCCTCCTCATTTTTCACACGGGGATGCTGGCATCCAGTCATTGGGTGGAATTGGCCCAGTAATGTTTTCCATGTGCTGGCGTGGCACCAGTCATCACAAGGTGTCACCTGGATTTTGTCTTAGTGCCTCTAGGGCCACGGCTAGAAGCACTGTGGAAGAACAACTACCATATTTGTCATTGGTACTGTTTATGTGAACCAAACACAATTTTGCAGAAGTATATAAAAGGAATCTACCAGGGGAAAAAATTCTAGTCAAAAATCCAGAAAATCTTTTCCCTACCATCTCTCTTCCTCTCCTCCCAGTCTTCAAATGCTGACACATCTCAGATGTCACCTTCTCTACGGAGCTTTTCCCAACACCCCTGGAGAACTTACTTCATACTGCCTTGTTTTAATATTATTTATTTGTATTTCCCTCTCTCCCACTAGACTATAAACTCTTCAAAGGAGAGCAGGCAATGCAACTTTTAAAATTCATAACATAGAGTATGTTTCCGTTGCAGAAATGATTTGCAAGTTTAGAAAAAAATTAGTGATCTCTGTTAGTTTTAAACTAAACCTACAGGAATAAAATATGTTGAAAGTTGTTATTTATAAAAACATAGTTAAAATTTTTTTCCCTTTTATAAAAAGTTAGGAATAGGAAGTTCAGTGTTTGGGGTCTTTAGGATATCTTTTAAAGAAAAAAAATTGAATTTTTTTTTTTTTTTTTTGCTGTACTGGGGATTGAACCCAGGGGCATCCTACCTCCGAGCTACACCCCCAGTCCTATTTTTTATTCTTTATTTTGAAACAGGGTCTCACTAAGTTGTGGAGGGCCTCACTAAGTAGCTGAGGCTGGCCACGAACCCAAATCCTCCTGTCTCAGCCTCCCAAGTACTGGGATTATAAGCGTGTGCCACCACGTCCGGCTCAATTGAAATTTTTTATTGTTGAAAACTAACAGGATATTTGAAACTATTCAATATAATTTAAAGTTGACCTCAACATTTAACAGCTGACCATCACCAACTAAATGGCGTAAGTTCATGCTAAAACCCATTCTAAAATGGGTTTCTGCTTTAACTGAAAATTTCACATTATTAGTATATCATCATCTGAGAGACATATTACTTAGTCATGGTAGAAATTATTTCTAAAAGAATATAGAACGTTAAAAAAACCTATCACCATGAGACTGGCTTGGACAGTTTAGGGGAGAAATGAGGCAGCCACAGGGGCAATTCTGGAAGGAATTGAACTAAACTAAATTGAACTAAACTTGAACTAAACCAAACCATCTACCCTGGCATTAAGACCTTCCACACCAAATGGTCACCAAAGGGCAGGGACAGTACTCACCAGTAGCTCTCCTCCAAGGATAACCTAGACACTCATCCTTCGTCTTCTTTACTATACGTGGAAGGTGTTTACCAGCCAGGCGAGGCAGTTTTCATGTCACTTGTACCCACAGTAGGTGGCATGACCCTTCCTACATGCAGGGAAGCTGGGAGACATAGGCTACCCCTGTGCCCAGGAAGAAGAGCAAAGTACCCTGATTGAACAGCTATCTAGTATCTAAGATCTGGAACCTTCTCTCAAGAAACCTTATTCCAGGCATGGAGCTGTGGGATAGACAGGAATATACAAACCCCAGAGCTATTTGGTTTTGGTTTTTGTTTGCAGGGCTGGGAATTGAACCCAGGGCCTCCTGCATGCTAGGCAAGAACTCTACCACTGAGCCATCCCCAAATCCACCAAAGCAATTTAAATCATCAGGATTTAGTGCCTGATTATATGGGGAAGTAAAAAGACAGAGGATGGTACTGATAGTTTCCAAACCTTTCTCCATATCTGAGCCTTTGAAGATGTCTCAAAATCATTTCTAAAAACAACTGAACAAGACTGAAGTTTTTCTACTGCAACGTTTTTCTGAAATGGTAACACATGAAGTCACCAGATGTGTATAACTGGCTTTCACATCCACTCCCGGCCATATGACTTTCAGAGGGATCAGAGTCTGATCTGAAAGGGGGAATCATATAATTAATGTGAATTAACATTAGCACACACAGTACCGTACTGATGCTTTAAAGGCCTTTACAGAGGAGAAAAGTCATGAAATGACATGCTCATTTAGTGTGTGAGCACCAGAAGAGCTATCACCTCTTCAAAAATCATTGTAAAAGAATCAGCAGGGACGGGCTGGTTGCTAATGGCTTTGGCGTGGGAGGAGGGAACCACACTGCGATTCTTGGCTCTGAGGTGGGGTCAGCAGGATCAGTAGCCTAGCGGCGACCTTGGTGTTTGGAATCTTTCCTATTGACTCCCCGGACTCTTGCGATTTGGTGAGCCAAATAACAGAAATGTAGCCAGAGCTCTCTGTGTCTGAGCCTTAAACCTCCAAGTGGCTGGTTCTTTATGATAATAACTGGCCTTGCCAAAGCAGAGCCGTCACCTAAGACTGCCTATATTAATCTAAATGAAACCAGTGAGTGACCACCAGAGCACCCACTGGGAAGCCGCGGAGCACAGCTACAGAACTCTGCATTTCTTTAGTTTGGAAGTGACATTTTTGATGAAAGTGAGATGCCTGATAGAATGAGAGGATTTTAGCAACATCGATAGAGTCACACACTTATCAGGTGCCAAAGTTGTCCGATCCCTTTGAATCGAAGTGGAATTTTCACTCTTTATTTCTTCTGATGATAAAGCAGTGTGACCTTTTATAATCAGCCAATCATATTTTCCAAAGTTAAACAATATCTATGTATGATAGAAAATTCTGAAGATAAAACTTTTAAATCAACTTTAATCCTATAATCTACAGATTATGACTACAAATATTTTGGTAAGTTTCTTTCAACTCATAGGAATCCATATAAACACACACACACACACACACACACACACACACAGAAATAAAGCTTTACATACAAATTAACCTTTATATCAGGGGTACTTCCCAAGTTATTTGTTTTCAGATTTTTACTTGTAATATTTTCATGATATTCTAAGATTTATTATTATTTCTGTAGTTTTTTTTTCTATTTTTGTTCATTTCAGTTGTTTCTGGCTTCTGAACATCCTTGTGCATAAATCTTTGTCCTTATCTTTGATTACTTCCTTAGGATAAAGTTCTAGAAATGGAATTACTAGGTCAAAGGTTATAATCTTTCTTAAGGCTCCTTTTGACTGCGGGTCACATTTTACCCCAGGAAATTTGCTGCGGTTTCTTCCCATCATCTGGGTATAAGAGGGCCGGCCTGTCTTACCAAAAGCATTTTAGCAGTAAGTATTATTCTTACTTACCGAGTGGAAATGGGATGTGCTCTGGCCTCTGTAGCTTTATGGGCTGCTGCGCTTACTATCTATTCACCTCGAGTGCACGCTGCATGAGAGGCTATTACAACAAACCTCACTGTGGCTGTTCCTCGTCCAGAGGCTAACAAGAGCAGACACCGCCATCCACGATGTGTCCTGCCTGAGCAAACGCCCCGCATTGTTCTGAATGAGCAAAGCCAGGCTGGCAGGGGTTTTGTTATATTTAGATGTCCCGAGCACCCCAAAGGATGCTGTCTGCTCTCCAGGGTTGATAGGCCGGGTCTATTTCCCAGAAACGTCTAACAATAAAAGGAACTCCAAGCGTGAAAACTGCACTTCATGGGTCCAGTGGAGTTTTCCTGCTGACAGAAAATTGATCGACTGAATGCAAATCACTCTGACTTGAGTGATTCTGTCCACTCAGGATGAATTGGAGAGAAATCGCCAGAAGGAAATTGGCCCGTGAAGTGTGAGAGCGCTGGATTATTGCCGTCAAGAGCACTGCTTGTCAGGGGCACCACAGCTCTGCCTTGGTTTGGACTGCATGTTATTCAGAGCAACACTGAGTTGCTCTAAGATGTAGACCTACCTTTCTCTAGGTACACACACGCAGCTTATTTCCTTCTCCATTTTAGTAATCTACACACAACAAATTTGGAATGTGCTTGGTTTATTCTGTAACAATATCAAATTTTCACCAACTTTTTCTTAAATGCTTAACAGTGTCACAGAAATTAATCAGATGATTTAATAAATGCGAGTGTCTGGCCTATCACAGGCCCTGGAGTTGAGACAGTGAATAAGCCACCAGAGGTCTGCCATCCTGGCGCTTACATTCTGGTGTGGGAAGACAATAAACAAATATGTGGTATCTACATGCTGATAAGAGCTTTGGAGAAAAACAGCAGGGAGAGAGCAGAGGGAGGGCGTGGAGTGGGATGGGGGTGCAGTTTTATATGGTGTGGTCAGGAGAGGCCTCCTTGAAGGACACATCCGATCATAGCTGAAGAGAGCAGGACCATGAGCCTTTTGCATTTTCGGGGGAATGACCTACCAGGCATGGGGCATAGCAGATGGCCAGGCCGAAGCAATGGCTTGCTGGACCTTGTCCAGAAACAACAGCCAGGAGGTCGGAATGAGTAAGGAGTGGGAGGAGAGGTGGCGGAGCTCAGGGCAGGTAGGACGCGGTTGGCCCCCACAGGGACCGTGGCTTTGGCTCTGCATGAGAAGGAGGCCACACAGGGTTGGAGCAGAGAAGTGGCATCGCTGGACTTGGTTTTTATTGGCAGCAGAGGCAGTTAACGCAGACTCAGGAGGCAAGAGGAGTACGTGGGCACAGGCGCAGGGTTTGGAAGATGAGAGGTGGGAACACATGGAAGGCTGCATCTCACAACGTCTGCTTCTTGGGGAAGCAGAAAGCCAGGCCACAAGCTGGGAATGAGGTCGGGGCAGGAGGCAGTGGAGGCCTGAGGAGAGGAGAGAGGCTGAGTAAGGCCCAGAGAGAGTGGGAGGCTGCACAGACCAGAGAAATGCAGGAGTGTGAAGTGATACAATTATAAATGCCTTGATTTATCAGTGACTTGTGCTATAAAATTTGTCTTGAAATTATTTTCAAATTTTCCTTTAGCCAGCTTCCTCCCCAGCCTTCAACCTGTGACTCTTGGCTGATATTCTTTACCATTGTTGGTTGTAGCCGGGAGCAGTGGCAAATGCCTGTAATCCCAGTACTTGGGAGGCTGAGACAGAAGGATTGCAGGTTTGAGGCCAGCCTCAGCAATTTAGTGAGACCCTCAGCAACTTAGCAAGACCCTGTTTCAAACTAAAAAATAAAAAGGATTGGGGGGTATGGCTTAAAGGTAGGACACCCCCTAGATTTCAATCCCTAGTACTAAAAAAAAGAAAAAAAATTGAGTGTTTGGTTGTAATGACTAAAATCTTGAACCAATAGAGCTGCAAAGGGCCTTAGAAATCATCTGGTTCTACCCCTTCATTTTATAGATAAGAGTCAGAGGCCACCAGGGAGATAAAGTGACCTCCCCCAGGCACATGACTCATGGCTTGTAGGGCTGGTCGCAAACCCTGTCTCCAGATTCCCGACCCAGTGCTCATTATGACACACCAAATAACTCATTATTTTTCCCTAAAAGTGATTTTAAGAGAACTTTATATTACTAATGTTGGATATTTTTAAGTCCCATATTCTGATGGAATCTAAATGGTTTCAATTTAATAGATAAAATGAAATTGGATCAAATACTTTTTAAAGATTTTAGTTTTGTAAAGCCCATACACCACTTACTATTTCATCTTTCACGTTAATTGTAGATGTAAAACACATCGTATCACCAGCATCAGAAATTTGGGCAAGTTACCTCACTTGTTCACGAAGCCTGTTTTTACTTAACTTGTTTTTATTCATCCTCTCTCTCTCTCTCTTTGTTTTTCATATGTGACTTGACTGTTTTCCATGTTTATTTCTAGGGGGTGAAGTGTGGTCCATGTGGTACCATTGAAGAACCACTCCTACCCCTGGATAATTGCCCTTATTTTTAGGAAGCAGAAAATAGCCTATTGTGTTATAATTAGTCGATGGTGCCCACCCAAATAATGATTATTATGGCAAGAACTTTTGCTTCTCTTTTTTAGGGGAGGGAATGAGGATGGGAGGAGGAGAGAGGATAATATTTTGGT
Organism: Glis glis; assembly: GCA_004027185.1. Classification (NCBI taxonomy): domain Eukaryota; kingdom Metazoa; phylum Chordata; class Mammalia; order Rodentia; family Gliridae; genus Glis; species Glis glis. Next base: position 28,880 of record PVJS01004307.1, read on the forward strand.
CATGTTTTAATGTCCTGATCTTAGCAAAGATTCATTTTTTTTTTGAGCTAAGAGCATTTAAAAAAATCTATACAAGGCCAGTTTAAAATTCAATGCTCTAAACAATGAGTTTGCGTTCACTTACCTTCTGATTAGAACCTCTTGCTCATCACCAACACGATTCACTTATTTTGTCTAGTACAAAGAAGATTTGGAATACTCACTCATGGCTGAAGAGCTCAGGAGTTGTAGCTAAATAAAAATCTTAAAGCAGCGGTTTTAAAAATCTGCATAAGAATTAGGAAGCGTTTTTAAAAATTCATGTTATAATAGTATACAGTCTGTCCATTTTTTTTCCAAATCTGCTTGAACTCTAAAAACTGAAAATGTTAGCTAGCACAGGATAGATAAGATTTTCTTGCTTTCTGCTCCTGTATGATCCAGGAGTGGTAAGCAAAAAACTGAATTTGTGACAGCAGACTTATTTCCATGGCAACTGACTGTAATGTTACAAACATAAGATTATTGGCCAGTTGAGCATGAAAGTTAAGGAAGATTCCTGTTTGAATAGGATCATCCAAAGCCAAAGCCAAGGGGAATATTATCAGAGCTGCTTCCAGCAGTGTGTCCTTCTCAAAATGTTCTCATTATTCCCAGAACTTTGCTTTAACTTGTTGTCTGTTATTGTTGTTTAATGTTTTGGTTTTGTTTGTCCATTTGTTTTATTTATTTCCCCACTCCAGGTGACCGGGTGAGAAAATGGTTATTTTTAGCACTAGAAACCCCTTTTGTAAGAAACAGTCTCCATCTTCATTTAATTCTTCCTTCATAAATAAGATTTATTTTGGAGCTTTGCTCGAAAACATCTGTACTTTGTGCTGGACAAACATCTGCCTTCCTACAATGGCTGCTGGCCTTCTGATGATAGATAAACCCACGTTGCTCTTTGAAAGCCCCTCACAGAGAACAGAGAAAACAGAATGTACAGGGAGAGAGAAGCTCCGTCATTCTTTAATCCAGAGTGCCCCCTTGTGGCCCAAACAGGTTACTACAGAAGGCAGGTGACGGCCAAACTTCACCAATTTGCTCTCCATTCCTTAATAGGTTTTTAAAGGCAGAATATATTTTAATAAATATACCGTGGGACAGTGTAGTCTGAAAAGGAAGAGTGGAGCACGTGGATCTGTGTTACCATCCCGGAAGATAAGCCAGGGCTCCAGGGCACACTCTACTTGAGCTATTTTTCTAGTGGTGATGGGAGACACATGCTGATCATTCTCGCGGTCTTATCTGAGCCTCCTGATGATTGACAGCACACACATGAGAGGTGTGACAGCTCTGGGAACCTGCCCCGACTCTCCTGCCGCTGCTCCCAAAGGTCGGATTAGCTGTAATTACATTTTTTTAATTCACACTGTAAACTCCTTCTGGTCAGAGCCGTTGTCTTCCTCACCTCTGTGTTCTCAATGCACAGCCCAGTGGCCGGCACGTAGTAGGTCCCCAGCAAATGCTACATGAATGATAGGTGTTCAAGGACCAACTGTGGTGGATCAGAGACATAAAGTCCATAATCATGGCCTGTGCCCTGAACATCCAAGTATATGGTTAGTTTTTATGCTGTGTTTTTCTGTATTTACTCTTCTTAAATTGCCTTAAATATAGTGAGCTTTGCTTAATGAGAAACTGAGGTAGCAAATAGCAGACCCTGTCACAAATCTGGACATTTTAACATAGTTCCTCCTCTTCTCCCTCCTGACTTGCTGACTTTTGGTTTATTTTGCTAAATCATTAGCTTGTAATGTCTACTTTTTATTCAAAACATCTGCTCCCCAGTACAATTTTCTAGCAAATACTATAGGCTCAGAGCAAACATCATTCTTTCTACCCTAACAGCAGGGAATACTCAGTTATGCTTGTTTTCACAGAATAGGATTCCTAACCTTTTCTGATTGTCTTCTTACCATCTACAGCATCTACATCAAAACATGCTGTGCAGGACACATTTTTTTAAAGGCATATTGAAATATGTTTTGAGAGTTGAGCTATATCTCACCAAACTTGAGTAGTCATTCAACAAACATTTATTTGTCTCCTACTGTGTTTGGCACTGTGCTAGGGTTATGGAGGTGGATAAAATGGTCTTTCCTGAACCTCACGGCGAGTCCGAGGGAGCCCTAATGCAAAGGGATGCGAGCTGTAATGGAGGAATGGACACACAGAGGCCGGAGCAGCCTGGTGGAGCGGCTGTGGGTGAGATGCTTGATAAATGCTGTCTGGGTTGAATAGGGGCCTTCTCAACCCAGGGGTCACCTTGATGCATCGCAAAGCTGAACTGAGCCAGTGTCTGGGATGCCAGGAGAAGAGCCATGAAAATAACTCTATGTACCACACTTAGAAAGGTCCACTTGGGCAAGGCAAGGAAGGAACACTTGGATTTTAGGTGTGGCCAGTAGAAACCAGACTCTGGCTATAATCCCTTTCTTACTCCCCCTAACGTGGATTACTGACATTGACTTTATAGAACTTCCGAAAGTTTTTTCTCCATACCTTTAGACAAGTTATTGCTGGGGCCTGGCCCATCGCCAGCGCTGTCTCCACACCAGCGGCGCCTTTGGTCCTGGAGGAAGCCCCTGTGCGCAGAGCGGCCTGTGCTTCCGCGTCATGGCACCTGTGTCTCCCCCAAGCCTGGGCTGTTTCCCTCCAGGACCTTTCTCCTAGCCCTGGTGTGGCACCTCAGGGCTTCAGAAAGATGCATTAATCAAATTAAACAATTGGTGTAATTCCCATTGGCTCTGGCGTAGCATCTGTGTATGTGACTTCAGAGTACCAGATATGTGTTAGTTGACCCTTTTATGCTAAAGGAAGAGAAGAACCCTGTGGATGGGAGGGATATAACCAGCCTCTGCATAGAGTTCAAGCAATAATCTCCTTTATTTGGTGGTAAACATGGGAGGTTTCTGGGAATATTAAAAGCATATTTTATTTATTTATTTATGTGTGTGTGTGTGTGTGTGTGTGTGTGTGTGTGTGTGTGTGTTACCGGGGATTGAATCCAGGAATGTTTCACCTGTGAGCTATACCCCCAGTCCTATTTTATTTTTTTTATCTGGAAACAGGGTTTTGCTAAGTTGCTGAGTCTCATTAAGTTGCTGAGGTTGGCCTTGAACCTTCCATCCTTCTGTCTCAGCCTCCCAAGTATTTGGATTACAGGCGTGGGCCACCATGCCCAGCTAAGTATATATTTTTTTTAATAAGAAGGAAGATACACAGTCTAGGATCCACCCTGGAGCCTGTTTCCTTATCTATAAACAAGGGGTGGGTCTGATCATCGTAGAGAAACCTCCAGCAAAAGTCATCCTCGGGATCCACATTATAAATACTACACAACCATTTTATTACTTCCAAGATCCTACATAATGTTAATTAAGATTCTGTAGAGTACTCAGAGTAGTCTAGAAGAAAAAGTGAAAAGACTATTTCCCCAATTCCCTTTAGCACACAAGATTTTTGTTGACTAACTAAAAAGAATGAGGGGGGGCAAACGCCATATTAAAAAAAAACCCACCTAGTAAAAAGGGATATACTCAGTGTTGTTGGGAAAAGAGAGAGTGGTCTGCGAGGGCACAAGGAGACATTGACAGGAAAAGGAGTAGTGTAAGGGCTTCCACTACGTCTTGACTCAGGGAAGGGCCCATGGATTCACGGTGAAAAACTCATCTAGGAAGGGAATCGAGGCCATGAAGCCAGCGCAACTGTATTTACAGGCCAGTCCTAGCGGTTTGCTGCGGTATCTTTTAGAAATTTAGTAAAGGGAGCTGCTGAAAGGTGTGCAGGAGCAACGGTGCGCTCTAAATGGGTTTTCTTTCCTTGTGTCCAGAATGGCTATTTTTCTGGAGCTTCTAACAGTTTTCAAACACAGAAGCGCAGCGTGTTTGGAAGGGGTGCGGGAGCGTCACCGCTTCGTTGCTGTGCAGCCGTCTCGGTGTGGCAGCTTCAGTCTAGCGAGGGCCCCTTCCTGTCATAAATAAGATTACTTTCATTTCACTTGCGGAGTGTGCTATTCCTCAGAGTAATGAATTTCCTCTGTGCCTTTGAGCATATAAACCTGGTTTTCATTAGCTTTCTCTCTCTTAAAAAAAATAGAAGGGGAGAGAGAGAGGGAGGTAGAAGAATCTGAGCAAAATTAATAAGATGTCAATTAACTCCATAAATGCAGATGCGTTTTTTACCAATTGGCTGGAACATGCTTGTGAGCGGTACCAGAGAGGAGCACATTCGTGTCTTCTGCAATGCTAAGAAAATGAAGTGGGGTAGAGGGGTCCCAGGGTTTATCCTACGTGAACAAAGGAATGAAAGAAAGAAAAAAGAGAGCAAGAAAGGGTTATTCTTCAAATCCTGTTTTATGTGGCCCCCGGACCAGACAATAGCTCTGGGTTCTTCTGGAAGAATGGAGTGCGTCACAGGGGACCTGCCTGTTTACCCACTTACCCAGCCTCAGAGAGTGTGTGTGTGTGTGTGTGTGTGTGTGTGTGTGTGCGCGTGTGCACTAATAAGACATCCCAACCTCTCTGAATTTCAAACTTACCCCCCTGAGGTTTGTAAGTCAGGCAGTTCAGAGGGCTAAACATGCAGTTGTTGGATATTATGGCTTGGACTCTCTTGTCTAGGGTGACTCATGATAACAGGCTGGGCTTCTCTCCCTGTTTGCGCTGCATACTTGAACCTGAAAGCTATTTAGGATCCATTGACCCTTTGACTTCTGCCAGGACCTTTTTAACTGTTGTTTTTGGAAATTTGTAGACAGTGAGTGGGGTTGGAGTTTCCTCAGATTATCCCAGAGAAGGAGTTGAGCCGTTGAAAAAAAAAAAAGTTTGAAACTTGTTTTCCAAAATTAATTATTCTTAGTGGAAAATCCCCAGATTTGTTTTGCCCCCGCCCCAGCAATGTCTCCCCCAAGTCAATGTCCATTTCAGCCTCTAATTTATAGTATATAATGTGCTTATTTATTCCTCTAGAGAGGAAGAAATAATAATGTTATGAAAGCATCAATGAATTAAATTCCAGACCACAGGTTGTCTCTGACAATTCACTGCAGACCAAACTTGTAATCCAGAGAAAGCAGCTTGAAACATTTCACAGGGAGGTGTCTCCCAGCCCGGTTTTGACCTCCTGGATAGGTGTTCTCGTTACAGTTTAGAAGTACAGCTGGTTTCCATTTGAGCTGAGAAGGACGGAATTATTTAAGGAGCCAGCGCCTCTCTAGGTTAAGGCTGCTGGGCTGAAACGTTGCAACCCACTCCAAGGAACCTTAAAGACAAGCTTCCTTTTCACTTAGCTCTAGCACAGGAAATTCTCCCTGGCTTGTTTTTGTTGTGAACAGAGATGATTGCATATTAAAAGTTCTCTGTAGTTGTGTAATATTTGCTCCGTAGTATGCTGGTCCCTAATCAAGTCCTTCTTCCCAGTAGATCATGTCAACTCTGTCACTGTTTTGATTGGAAGCATGAATTATAACATTGAAAATCTCTCAGGACAGTAAACCTCTGCAGCTGTGGAAGGTGGAGCTATTTACTGGTATTATTGAAGGAACTTGAGTGACTTCTTGGGGGGAGAGAAAGAAAAGTTAAGATGGAGTGAGATTCATAAGGTGCACGGAGATTTAGGATGAAAGTTTCATTGTTTGCACAGCCCCACAACAATGTCCTCATAGAAATAGATACAGAATAGCAACAATTGTTCCATGAATTGGCAAGCAGTATTCTTCGTTAGAGGAAAAAACAGGGCCCAAATGTAAAATATGAAATCAGACATATTTAATGCTTTGGATAGTGTTTGAGCCGAATGCTTTCTCAAGGTTCTCTATAGAAACATTATTTCCTGAGGGCATTTTGCAGGGTTCGCCATTAATGTTTTTATGGCATTAATCCTCCTTGGAACGAATGAGGTGCAGAAACATTAAATTTTCATTATTCTAAGGACAAGACTGAGGAGGCTACCCCCTGCTGTATTGGGGATCTGAAGACTGTCCTCAGAGTATTAAAAACATGTGTTGGAGGGGCTAGATCTCAAAGAACGGGTAAAGGAGCAAAAGGAAGCAAAAAAATTTATCTTGAGAGCTAGCCCAATACCATGCCGAAGACGTTTCTTTTCGATATTGTTTCATTGTTCACTTGTTCATTCCTTTATTCAATCCTCTTTGCCTCTAAAACATGTTTATTGAGCATCTACTGTGGGCCTGGAACTGCGCCGGTACTGGGAGGTCTAATTTAAAGGCAACTTGCCCACAAGGACAGGTATGCCTGCCAAGAATGTTCTGTCCTTGTTTCTGTAGTGTAAGGAGCAGCTGGACTCCCAGTCAGCCTTGACACTCAGAGGAGTCCATGTCTGCAGCTCGAAGCACCGCCCTGCTTGCTCGACTCTTCTCATTGCCAGCATCTTTGCGATTGTGTAAAAGCCATCGTTTGTTTGAAAGACAGTCTTTTAATTGGATATAAATCTCTGTCATATCTTGGGAAGCAGTATGAGGCCCAAAAAAACAATGCAGAGAAAATAATTGTAAGCAATTTAAAGGAAATAAGTGTAAATTTGGAGTAATTTGGAGTGATTCTAAAGCTGTTCATGTATAAACATCAAAATCTTGCAAAGGCTACAGAAATGGGGCAAATGTTTTTTCTTTGAGGCCAGAGCAGGGTAATAATTAGGGAAGGAAATTTTAAAATATCGACTCAGCAAAGCAAACGCAAGACATTTGGAAACTCCTAGTCATGTGGAGGTGGACACTGCGGACACTGCGGAGATGCAGGGTGGGATAAGATGGTATCTAGCCTAATCTACGGGAGGAAATGAAACCTAAGCCCTTGACTTAGAAGATGATGTGCTCTGAGCTGTCCTTGCAGCCCAGAAAGCACCATGAGCGCTGAGCTCCCACAGCCCCGTGGAATGCTGGGGTCCCCGGGGAAAGTACAGGACAGCGACTGGAAACATGCACAGAGCCCTCCTGTCTTCCCACCTGAATGCGCATGCTGTTCCTGGACTCACTCCTCAGAAAAGATAGCCTAGAATCAGGCAAGATTCTGAGAAATGCAATGAAAACGGGGAGCAGGAGCTGATAGTGGGTGAGGATAGATGCCATGTTAGGAAAAAATGAAGCAATTGGGATTCTCCGCTCTATAGGAATGGAGGATGACTGCTATGTCTATGACTGAAGGTTATAGATCAGGTTAACATTAACTCTCAGGGGAAAGCCATAATCAGCTGTGAAACCTTCACCAAGACATTTCACTTCTTTGGACCCCAGTTTCTTCTTTTGCAATCCAGATTTTAAAGTGTGTTTAGCAGCTCACCAGTCCTACCAGGTGCTTGCTGTAAAAAAAAAAAAAGACATTCTTTAGACAAAGTTTGAAAGTGTCTGCATACCATGTTTTCCTCCAGTACATCCAGCCATTCACATTTGATATTAAAAGCCCTCAAAAGATCATCCTTAAAGAGACCTGGTTAACTTGGTGGATCTCAACAGCGTTTCCCCAACTTGTTTGACCATGGAAACCTTTGTTCATGGACTTTGAAATATGCTTTTGGGGAGACTGCACTTCAGAATCTTTAAGGTCCCTGGGAGAAAGTGCTTCCTAACACTGTGAAATGTGTGGCTTCTAGAGCTAATGCTAGAAGAGAATAGCAGCCTGCAAGGAGTGAGAGTTAGGATCACTTATGGATGATACCAGGTATACCAAACGTAACTGGGAGGAGAGGCTGACAAGCTGAAGGATAAACATGAGTCCACACGGTGCTTTTAAGTGGCTGTTAGACCCCAGTCTCCACATCAGCGTGTGGATTATTCTATCAAGATCATGTATCTCTTTGTATCATCAAAACAGAAAGTACATAAACGATGCTCATTTAATTTTGGGCTGAATCAAGTAGTTCTGCATGAGAATTAGTTACAGAATTGGAAAATAGTTCTCATGGACTTTGAAGCCAGTCATATTCCATTAAGTTTGAGTTCATGCCCAATAAAACAGTATCAGCTGCTTTCTACAGCTCGTCTTCAAAATCCCAGTTAGGCATCAAGTTCAACAGTTTTGTAGACTTGTGGGTCCCCCACCCCACTGGATACTTTTCACTATTTTGAAGAACGTCTTATACATACACCTCTCCATTCCTGACCTGCTGGCTGACTTTCCCATCTTTCTCTTACTTCCCTACCAAGCACGTTTACACAGCCACAACATCCTTCCAACATTGTAAAGTGTTCTGTTATTTATTGGCCTTTAGGGACAGCAAATGAATATGGTAGATTGAAAAATTAAGGCTCAGACTAGCTTTCTTGCTCTCCAACACATTTTAGTCTCTATTTCTTTGGCTTCATCTTTCACTTTGTGATGGTTTTCTCCCCTCCCCGCTGTTCTCCTCTCTTCTTTGTACTGGGGTGGGGAGGGAGGAGGAAAGGGAGGACGGCTGTCATCCTGTATGGACTGCACCAATGGGCTCCCTTGCCCTATGGCTTCTGATTGGGATTGGCTAATGGGGAAGTACCAGCTATAGATTTTAGTAGGATGAGGCTGCCCCTCCATTGAGCTCCTTTTCTCTGTGTTTTGGATACTTCTTTCCATTGTCCCTGCAGATCTAGGCATGACCTATCAGTAACTCTGGAGTCCTGAACCTCCACTGCCCACATCTTCCTAAATTGCCCTTTATTAGATTCTATTCAAATTTCCCAGATTGAGTGAGTCATCTTTTTCCTGCAGAGATGTTTACTAATGTTCTCACCTTCCTATAACCTTGTCTGTCCCTTTTGCTGTCTAGCCAAAAGCACCATTCAATAGAGGGCAGCTCAAGTTCACCTTCTTAAGGAAGCGTCTTCATTCCACATGAGTCTCTTCTTGAGATCTACTAGCTCTGACAATCTCCTCTTATATGCACCCCAGAATGCTCTCTTGTGTACTAGCTTAAACGCACTAAATAGACGGTCCTCATGCTTATAGCCAATGTTTCATGGGTGTGTAGGAAGGGTGGCTGATGAGAAGAGGTTGCTAATTGGCAATATGATGGGTGGAACATGATTGGCAGTTCTCACGCTTTTATAGAGTTCCTCTGGGCACTGGTAAGCAGGTTACAGAGTTTTGAGCTGGGAACTATTATCATTTCCATTTTGCAAATACAGATACTGACAGAAAAGTTAGGTAGATTGTCCTAGGACTCATCCATCGTAAGCACTAGAATTAGGATTTGAACCTGAACAAGCTAGCTCCAGAATCCATGCTCTTAACACAACATCAAGCCATGTCTCACTGTGCTTTTAAATTTTTAAATTACCAGTTATCACTAAAAATTCTTATTTACTTGAAAATCTGCATTTCCAACATCTCTTGAAAGAATGGAAGACCTGGCCTTTGGCACCCAGAGGCCCTGGCACAGGTGGCCGGAGGTAAGCAGCAGCTGCCTTGCTCAGGTGGGGTGTGTGCTGTCCACCTGTGAGGGGCCCTACCTGGCCCGTCTCTGCATCCTCATCCCTTCCTGACTTCCAGAGGCATCAGGCTGGTACTCATGCATGAGAATGATTTTTACATGTGGTCTTTTGGAATCCATTCACATACCCTGAGTCATTTCCCACATGAGCTCCACAGTCTACATTTTAAACTAGCCTGGACACCTAGCAGAGAGGAGTATACAGTAGATAAGAGCCAATGACTTTGAGGAAAACAACTTGCTGAGGTAACTCAGCAAGGGACAGACAGCCTGTCTATCCCCAACCACACTTGCCGTATAACCAATGCTTTCAAGCTTAGGTAACTCTACAAGGACATGAGAGGTGTCCTTGTGCTTATATTGTGTTTGATCGCTTAAAACAGTCTGCTTCTAAAGGCAACTGCAAAACCTGGGGGATTTCTGAACCCTCACTGCTGTTGGCAGTATTATCACTGCTCCTGACTAAAGGAGACTGTCTGCTTTGCTCCAGTCCCAGTGGTGTGAAGCTTGTGGGAGAGATAACACCCACTGCTCAGGAGAGCTGTAGGAGAGGGGAGAACCTGCTCTTCAGGTGGAGCAAGAGGGTAAAGGGGAGTTTCAAAGAAGTTGAGAATACAGAGGCTTTTGCTGTCGATAGACAAGAGTCCCAGGAGGCATTGATTTGGAAGTTGGGCAGGGATAATGGAGGTGAGCAGGGATGTACAGAGTCAAATTGGGAACAGGAGTGGTGGGAGATGACGGGGAGCCTCGAGTGATAGATGTACAAAGGGTTGCAGGACATGTGGGGGAGACCAGATGGCCCCTGAGGCAGACTGTGGCCTGAGGGTGTGAGTGTTGAAGAGGAGGTGGGGGGGAGGTTCTGCCAGAAGTGCAGAGCTCCATCCCCCCTTCCCAACTCTCTTCTCCTGGAGCATGGGGTGGAGTGTGTAGGATACTGTGGTGCAAGTGCCACTGTTGTCACTGTGAAGTGTACAACAGAATGTCCTTTACATTTGTGAACACACACAGTTTAGAAAGTTTCCGTAGAATCTGGATGTTTCTACAATTCACAACTAGGAAGTTTGCTTTGGTCGGGTTAAGAACACATACGCCTTATTGTTTTTTAATATGTTATTCCTTAGGTCTCTGATTGCAAGTTGTATCATTCAATCTTTCCTTTAGGGGACCAAAAGACTTCAGGAAACAGATGCAATTAAGAAAGTGAACCATCTTTCCTAAGCCGGGGAGTTTGTGTTAGGTATGCTAAGTCCCTGCAGGTGATGAAGGTGAAGAGCTTACCATCTCTTCAGCTTAATGTGTGAGGAGAGGGAGATCTCTGAAATTCTGCCAGTGGTTGGGTACAGAGTTGGCCATAACTTGGGCTCCTGGTCCTTGCTGAGCAGGGTCAGATGTCTGAGCTCTGGTAGGCAAGCCAGGGGCTTTCCCATCTGCAGAGATGAGCAGTGGTGGGTAACTGGTGTTCATTCGCCTTAGAACTTCATGGAAAAGTACCAAATGTGCAGATCTCTTCAACATCTCCTGCCTCCTGCCTCGGCCTCCAAGGACTCGTGGAGCAGAGTCATGACCAAAGTTAAGAGCAGAAATCCCCGTCGCTCCCAAGAGCAGTGAGCTTTCCAGGGGAATGGGGGGGATACTTAACCCCTAAAAGTAACCCCCAACTGTAAGCAGTTTCCCTGACTCTCTACCCTTCTCACTTCCAGTGGTGCCAGGCAGGGGAATCACCCTGGAAAGTTTCCGGAACCCTCTGACTGTGTATGCAGGCATTCAGCCCTCCCATCACCCTGCCCCGCTTCGGCCTGTCTGTCCCCAACCACACTTGCCGTATAACCAATGCTTTCAAATTCTAGATCGACCACTTGCTGGAGCTGTGTGACCCTGGGCAAGTTACTTATCCACTGTGACGGTTCTTTGATCTGTCAGAAGGAACTGTAATGGTGTCCCTCTTGTAGGGCTGTTGTAGGAATTAAATGAGGTAAACACTGTCTGCATGTAGTATCTAGGTGCTAGTTATGGGAGGCGGGCGGGTGCCTGGCCATCCACCAGGTCGTCTTTATGCGAGATAATTGCCTTTGTGTTTCTCTGGTCGGCAGACACTGGCCACTGAGGTCGGCCTGACCGCCACGTGGCACTTGTTTACGTCGTCTCCTTTGCCTGCTCTCCAGTCTCCTGGTTCTCCTGTCGCTGAGACACCCGCTGGACTGGACAGCTCCAGACAAGAGCTGTTCTGAATCAGACCCCAGAGGTCTCCCTCACTGACCACATAGCGTGTGTGTGCGATTCAGCTCCCTACGGTGGTCAAGGGATGGACAGCTAAGTACTGCTTCTTTTTATAGATGGCTCTGCCTAGCATATTTGCTGATTAAAAGGGAGGCCTCACAGAGCATTCATTTTGAAGAGCATAGTAATACTTAAGAACCAGGACTATTTCAGACATTGATTGCAAACTGTTTATTTCCTAAAATAAGGAGGCATGCTTTCTGTTTACTTCCTCCTAATGAGAATTCCTCGCTAATGAGAATTCCTCAGGGGGTTGAAAACTGTCATTGTGCCCTTTCCCCTCCCTCACTTTCCAGCTTTCCCATCTAGAAGCATCTGACCCGTGCTATCATTAAAGTTGTGATTCACTTTTGAAAAGCGTCCTTTTCTACTGTCCCCTTAGAATCAATTTCAAATCCTATCACTAGTTCCTCTCTCCTCTGGGAGATAATCCTTACACCTATGCCATTAAATGAAGTAGTTTCTCCTCTGATATTTCTGTGCTGGGACATGCCTTTTGTGTGTGTGTGCGCGCTGGGGATTGAACCCAGGAGCATCCAAGGGATACCCCAAGACCTTTTTTTAAAAAAAATTAATTTTGAAACAGAGTCTTGCTAAGTTTCTGAGGCTGGCCTCGAACCTGCAATCCTCCTGTCTCAGCCTCCCAAGTGCTGGGATTATAGGCATGTACCACTGCACGCAGCTGGAACATAGCTTTATTGTTGTGCTTATCACACTACTTTAACATTTAATGGCAATTTAACTGTGCTTACAATGTACTGGGCACAGTGCTGGACTCTGAAGACCTAACTGTAAATGAGACTTTGGAACAGAGCTGTCTAATAGAACTTTCTGTGATGCTGAAAATGTTCTACATCTGCACCATCCAGTATCGTAACTATTGTCCATATGTGTCTGCCAAGCACTTGAAATGTGGCTCGTGCAACTGAGGAACGAAACTTGCCATTTTATTAATTTAAATTCACATGCAAATACCTACTCGTGGCAAGTGACTACTGTATCAAATAGCATGGCTCTAGAACCTAGGCCTCATAAGGACAGAGATCTTCCTTACTGCACTCCCAGTGCCAAGAGCAATGCCTGCCCTATGGTAGGAGGGAAGGAAGGAAGGCAGGCAGAGGAGAGGGGACGGGAGAGGAGAGATCTCTCTCCTGACCCATCTATTTCTATATTGTTTACAGATCTTTTAAGTCCTAGAAGGCAGGGATTGTCTTCTCTTTGCCTTTCCCTTTAGACCCATTGTCTACAACCATATCAAGACTCATAGGAGGCACTCAAGAAGTGTTGGGTTGAATCAGATGCTGAGTAGATGCAAGATCTGTACTGGTGGTGACAGCGATTGTAGTAGCGGTTGTTAACAGGAAGGAAAGTTACACCGCCCAGTGCTCAGTCAGAACAGCCGTGTTGGTGTTGCCCAGTTGTGGCATCCCTGCTGGTCTTCTAAGTCCATCAGATCACTCTGAACTTCCTGACATGTCCTCACCTCTGGTTCCTTGACTTGGAAATCCTGTTCTTATTCCTTAAACTTTTCTTGGTGAGAAAGGGGGAGAATCATAATTCTTTATTATACCACTGTGAAGCCCCTCCCCAGCTCCCGTTCAACATGGATTCCTCACGAATGGCCTCTCCTCGTGCCTCTCTCTGATGCTTCCTTTGTTGAATCTCATCATTCTGGCCTTCCTCTCCCCCTCCTGCCCTTCTTGACAGCCATGACCGAGCTGTGAGATTACCCCATGGTCTTATTAACTGCAAGACCACCTAAAAACAGTGGAAATGACATTGGCTTTGTAGGTCGACGCCTTGAATTCAAGCTTTACCTTTATAGCTTGCTTGTTATGTTAACCTTGACCAATTATATATAGCCTCAGTTTCCTCATCTGTAAAGTGGCATAATAATGCATTTCTTATAAATCTACTCTATGAGGATTAAGTGGGGTGTTGTAAAGTACCTGGCACAATGCTTGGTATCCAATAAATGTTACCCCTCTTCTCCCCTTGAGTACACATACATAGACATATGTATTGCTATACACGAAAATGCATGTGAATTTAAAGTCAATTTGGAGTGCTCAATTTTTAATTATACTTCATCTTCTTGTGTTATCCCATATACCTGCTTCACTATTAAAAGATTAAATTACTAAACTATTAATCCTACTAATTTATGCTTCATCTGGTAGTTTGTTTCTATTATTGTAATAAAGGGCGTAGAAGAAACTCGTTTTATAAGTAAAGTCAAACTTTCATTCGTTTTCTCCATTGCAAATCAAGCAAGCATCTACTTAAGCCAAATAAAGAAAGAGGAATAAAATGGTGAAAAAGCAATTCAATAAGAGGCAGGAAAGTGTGGTGGCTTCAGAGTGAACTCTTCAGGGTAATGAGGGATAATCTCATTGCACTGTGTGGTCCCTTGACTGTCCCTGGTAAGAGGGCAACAATTTACACACATGAATTATCACTGAAGAGTGGCGTCTGAGGGAAACAGCTTCAGTTCCCCATGCACATAAATTATCACTGCAGAGCGGCAGCCGAGGGAAACAGCTTCTGTTCTCCACAGCCACCCCACGCTCCCTCCCCACAAAAGAGCATGTCCTTAAGAAGGTGGCCACGCCGTGTTACACAACTGCAGTTAGTTTTGATTGCTATAGTGAAGGGTTACACTTGAGAAGTATCAAACATGCTAGTGTTTTTTACAAAGAAAACAGCCAACATCATAAATTTATTATAGTATGTAATTCATTGCTCTTGATTAAAAACTGCAATGCTAAAAAGAATTCTCGATCCTTCTAGAGCACTCAATTTTAGGACCCATTTTAGTGTCAGTTCCGCTATCAACCAGCTACATGACCTTGGACCTGTTCTTAAGGCTTCAGTTTCCCCATCTGTCAACTAAGGAGGCAGAAAATATAGTTGCTGTACTATATAACCTCTCATATTACATATGTGTGTGATACTATATGACAGTAGTCTCCCCTTATCCCTGGGATACATTACCTGACCCCCAGTGGATGCCTGAAACAGCAGATAGTACCAAACCCTATCTATATATTATGCTTTCCCTATATGCACATACATACCAATAATGAAGTTTTTATTTGTAAATCAGATATAGTAAGAGATTAACAACAATAATAAAATAGAACAATTGTAACAGTAAGCTGTGATAAAGTTATGTGAATATGATCTCTGTCTCTAATATTTTATTGTGCTCTGTTCACCCTTCTTCTTATAATGTCTTGAGATAATGCAATGCCTGTGTGATGATATGGAAGACGTAGGCATTGGGTCATAGTTTTGGTCTACTATGGGAAATTTACTTGAACACAAGTGCCGTGATACCTGGGCAGTCAATCTGACAACTGGTTTAGTTACTAAGTGACTAATGGTGGGTACTCTACACAGCATGGGTATGCTGGATAGCATAATTCATGTCTCGGGAGCATGGAGCAAGAGAATGCAAAATTTCATCATGCTGCTCAGAATGATGTACAATTTAAAACTTACAAATTGTTTATTTCTGGAATTTTTCATTTAAATTTTTGGACCACAGTTGACCACAGGTAAATGAAACTGCAAAAAGTGAAACCAGGGATGGGGGACTGCTAAATATGTGCTCATTTGTAATTATGGCATTTGTTAAATATGTGGGTAAAACATATTTAAACATAATTAATTAATGTTATTTTAAACTCATACAGAGAAGGTTACTAGACAACCTCAGCCTTTGGAGTGAAATGCAATTTAGGATGAAAGATTGGGGTTTAATTCCATTCTTCTACAAATGAAATAACCAGTTTTCCCAACACCACTTATTGAAGAAGCTGTCTTTTCTCCAGATTATGTTTTTGGCCCCTTTGTCAAAAATCAACTGGCTATAAGTGTGAGGATTTGTTTTTGTGTCTTCTGTTCCATTGGTTTATGTGTCTGTTTTTGTGCCAATACCATGCTGTTTTTATTACTATAGCTCTGTAGTATAATTTGAAATTGAGTATTATGATGCCTCTAATGTGGTTAAAGAATCATAGACAGTCCCCAGACATAGGAAATAAATAATATATCTATTCATCTTGGGATAGAGAATTATTTTCATGTTTCTTTTTCATTGCTCTTATAATCTTAATGACATTGCAAAATTTATTCATGTATTATAAATATATATTAGATTCCCACTGTGAGCAAACAGAATGCCAAGCACTGGGGAGTTTAAGAAGGTTAAAGTACAGCCCTGTATTCAGAAGGTTCAAGGGTCAGAGCCAGAGGGCAGCAAAGTTCTCTAGAGCCCTCTGCCACCTCCCTCCCCCTTGACATCAGCTGTGGTTTCCTGGAGGATGCACTCTTAAGGAATGAGTAGTTTTCCAGGTGGAAAAGGTGTCAGAGAATATGGCTCATTCAGGGTTGCAGGTTGCTGAAGGGGCAATTCTCAGAAAGGGGAAGGGAGGGAGGGAGGGAATGTGTTAGTGATGGGAAGCGTGAATCGGAAGGTAGGCTGGGACTGATCCCCAAAGGCCTTATATGTCCAATCTAGGACTTTATTGTGGAAGCAGCAGGAGCTGCTGAAGACTTGAACCAAGTGACCTGATTAGATACTTGGGCCCTGGTTGACAGTGGCACTTTTCTTCCAAGTGTTTACCCACTTCAATCTTAGTGATTTCAGTCATGCAATTTGAGAAGAAACATTATCTCTTCAGAATTTTCTTTCTGTGTTCAGTTTAATTAACTACTTAATTAATATTAGAGTGAGTACCCTGATATAGAAGCATTTTTCCAATGCAAAGAAAGTCATTGAGAAAATGATTCAATATGCATGTTTTTGTCTATTTTAGTATGTGAGGGATAATTATCATTCAACAGACATATGTCCAATGGTCACTATGTTACATAACAGTTCTGCAATAACTAGTTTCCTTTCCCACGAGGGAGCCTTGCTTCTCTCAGCCAGCAGAAATCTACCAGCCCTGCCCATGAATACATGCTGGCAGGACCAGGAGCAGCAGGCTGCCTGGAAGGCAGGCCAGGACTCTGGGTATTGAGATAGAGGCCTGCTGCTATGTTTTGGGAATTTTGAGACTCAGAACTCAAAGTAGGGTTCTCCTTGCTCCTCAACACACAGTCTGGCTGAATTTCTAACCTGCCCTCCAGTGAAACTAGGGCAAACTCAGGTGCCATAGGGAGCCACATGGATAGTATAAACACAAAAGGTGACGGTCAGCAACTGTGTCCCATCGAGGGGAAGCCACTACCGCAAAGCTCCCGCTGGTTGTTGCCAAGTTGGAATGTGGGCCCAGTGTTGCAAGATCTAGTTTTTCAAGAGAAGCTGGAAATCCCTGTTCATGTATGAAATCTTTTGCTTTTTGGATATTAGGAGCAAAATCTGTTTGGGACCTCTCATAGAGCTCAGGTATATGCCACCACCCACCAGGCTACTGATAGGCCATCTGGGCATGAGGCTCATCCTGGGCTTTCCTTGGCCTGGCTACCAGAGGGAGGCCCCTGGTAAGCACTTGACCTGGTGGGCCCCATCTTCCCCAACATCCCATCCATACTTGTTGAGCACCTGAGATACCCCAAACTCTGTTCCTGGTACCAGAGGGATGCAGAGGTAAGGGAAATGTGGTCCCTGATGAGCTTGCAGGAACACACAGGTAAACAGACCACATGTGAATCGCTGCCCATGGAGGTCACCCCATGTTCCCGGAGCTCAGAGACTGCTGTCCCTTTCACTGCCCAGAAAAGTCCAGGGGGATTAGGGAGGACAACGGGGAATTCTTCCTTGACACTTCTTGAGCCTCTCCACAATGACCCATGCTGATGATGAGGCAGGAGACAGACCTCTCTGAAGGGAATTTCAGAAAATCAAGAATGGCATTACAAAGTGGGCATGGTCATGTATGCCTGTAATCCCAATACTTGGAGGAGCACAAGTTCAAGGCCAGCCTTGGCAACTTAGAGCTTGGTTCAAAATAAAAAATAAAAAAGGGCTGGGGTGTAGCTTAGAGGTAGAACACCCCTGGGTTCAATCCCTAGTACCACCAAAAAAAAAAAAAAGATTGGTATTATAGATGCAGACCTGAAGTATAAGGTTAAAGTCAGGTGGACAAGAATATGAAGCAGAGACACTTCCAAGTTTCAACAGCAATGAAATAAATTGAGAGGACCTGTTTGTATTTCTGATGACTTGGGTCAAATAACTTTCCCTTTTCTTACATGTGTGTTTGATTTAGATGGCAAAATCACTACTGCGGTGTCACCTAATGCTTCCCTATTATCTTTAAATGCCAGGGTTGTCACAGAAGTTCTCCTGGAGTCTGATTTGCACAGGTGAAAGCTAGATATGACAGCCAAGGCTGCAGCCTCACACCTGGCAGGAGGGGACAGATGAAGCGTAAACCAGCTGTTCTCAGCCCGAACCATACACTAGCAGTGAGGTTCACTGTGCAAAGATGGGGGAGGCTTTTTATTTTTCTGACATCCAAGTATGCCAAACTAAAAAATAAATCCCTTTGCACTGTCTGTTGGTTTGCACTCCCTGTGATCCATCAGTAGAGCGTTCTCTCTTTCTCTCTCTCTCTCTCTCTCTGTCTGTCTTATCTCTGTCTTCTCTCTCTCTTTGTCTTCTCTCTCCTCTCTCTCCCTTCTCCCCTTTACCCTCTCCTCTCTCTGTCTCTCTGTCTGTCTGTCTCTCTCTCTCTCGTGTGTGTGTGTGTGTGTGTGTGTGTGTGTGTGTGTGTGTGTAGTACTGGAGATTGAACCCAGGGCCTCACACATGCTAGTCAAAAGCCCTACCACTGAGCTACATCCCTCACCCTCTTCCCTTATTATTTATTTATTTAGTAATACTGGGGATTGAACTCAGGGGCATTTTTTATCTCTGAGCTACACGCCCAGCCCTTTTTTTTTTATCTTTGGTTTTGGAACAGGGTCTTGCTAGGTTGCTGAGAGTCTCACTACATTGCTGAGGCTGTCCTGGAACCTACGATCCTCCTGTCTCAGCTTCCCAAGTACTGGAATTACAGGCATGCACCACCATGCTTGGCTCCCTTTTAATTTATTTGGAGACAGAGTCTTGCTAAGTTGCCCAGGCTGGGCTCAAACTTGTGATCCTCCTGCCTCAGCCTCCTGAGTAGCTGGGATTATAGGTGTATACCACTACACCTGGCTCAGCTCTCCTTTTGAGAGAAAGAACAGCGCCTGGTTTGAAGTGCAGTCCTGGTACTTCTCGGGGCTTCTCCAGGAGGAATCTAACTCTCTGACTTGCCATCGAGGTAGCTCGCCATTAAAAATCCAGTTGTGATGCATTTTTGAGGGAGCAGTTGGTACAAACTCTGGCTAAGGCCTTTTCAGTGGGTTCAGCTGTATTAAACGTTTAGCACAGCTAAAAATCCATGGAAGGATGGCTTTCTGGATGAAGTGATACCAAAACTGAACCGATGGATATGCAGGAGTTAGGAAGATGAAGAGGATGGAGGGAAGGGTGCTCCGGGTAGTGGAAGAGCATACACAAAGGCCCAGCGAGGGAAGAAGACTCACACTGGCGGCAGCTGCAGAGCAAGCTGGAGGCCGGTGAGGGGTAAAGGGAGGGGGCGGTGGCAGATGTGAAGGACTGTAGTGGGGTGCCATACTTCTCCCTCAGACTGCCCCTCTTCCCTGTGACCAGAGCAGGTTAGGCTTGCAGGGCTGGCAGGGAACATGACCCTTCCCACTTTACAGCACGGTGTCCCCACCTGTCACCACCAGAGCCCAGAGAGAAAAATATTTTCTCACTGTCAGACACAATCAGCTGTGTTGAATGTGGGACGCGTTAGTTCTATTTGTTGTTATAAATTTGTCATCAAGAAACCAGAACAAAAATAATTTCCCCATTCATGTAGAGACCCCCCACAGTTCCTTCAGATTAGTGTCACCTCCCCTCTCCTTCGTTTTAGTTGTGCGCTACCCCTGGGCAAGAGGAGAAGAATTATCCTGCAATCTGATGAGAATTATGAAGTGGAATACAAATGCATTAATTCATCCTTTGTTAATTTTGAAGTTACTACCGTTTATGTTATATTTATTTATAAATTATAAATTTATACTTACTTATACATTTATATTTACTTATATGTTTATAAGTAAATACATATTTATTTATATTTACATTACATTATATTTATTCATACTATTACTGGACTGAATTCTCTGTTGTCCTGACTCTGAAATGAGAGTGTGGAAGCAGAACAGTGTACACAAGACTGCAGGGCTCAGGCCATGGGGACGCCAACTGCACGTGGTCCTGGTCGACTCATTAAAGCAGGTCCCCAAGGGACCAACATCCTGAAAGCACCGTCTTATGTTTGTTCTTGAGAGTAATGGTTATTTCTTTAAACATCAATTCTAAGCTGGGTGTGGCGGCACACACCTGTAATCCCAGTACTTGGGAGGCTGAGACAGAAGGATTGCAGTTTTGAGGCCAGACTCAACAATTTAGTGAGGCTCTCAGCAACTTAGCAAGAACCTCTTTCCAAACATAAAATAAAATAGGGCTGGGGTTGTCACTCCAAGGTAAAATGCCCCTGGGTTCAATCCCCAGCACCACACACAAAAATAAATAAAACTCAATTCTATATATTAACTCTTTATTGTTCATCTAAACTATCCTCACATTAAATTGTAGAGAAAAATTGTAGGAAGTGTATATCTCGTTGGCTTTACAGAAGATGGGCTGGTTTTTGCTCCAGATGAGGGGTTATCTTCATGACACTTTTCTCTGCCACCTTATGACTTAGGGACCATTGGAATGGGTCACAATACCCAGATTGTAGACGGAAGCCCTGGATCCTTTTCTGTCTACACTGGTGAATGGCTCATATCACACAAATGCCTCTAGGCCTCATGTCACTTCAAGTCTATTTCCCAGGGAGGTGAAGGGAAGGCTTTTCCCCAGGCTCAGACCCTGGGATTGGCCTTTTTGATACTTCACCATTCCTAAGGTCCAAAAGAAAACGAAAAGCCATCTCAGAGAGCCTTTCTCCGAAGGCAGAGCAGCGCTTACCTGCCTCCTCCACTGCCGACCTCTCCTTCCGGTTCTGCTCCAGAGTGGGCGAGGCTGAAGCAGGAGGCTCATCTTTCTGCGTGCACCTGCTCTGGGAAAGATGAAAGAACACGCCACAGAAGGCTTTTTGCCTTTTTATTTCTGCCACAGAAGTTCCAGTGGCCTCTACCACCAGCGCCCACCTGTGTTTTCCCAAGGGCTCTTTTAGCCCTTCATCCCACTCCAGAGGGCCTCTGTTTGGGGCGCTGAGTGGGAGGAGGGGAGCCTGGAGCTCCCTCCAAAAGCTACACGTGGAGCCAACACTAACAACTCACACAGGCGAGGGCTTTGGGGTGAGTGGTTCTGAAGTGGGCGCAGAGGCATCCAGTCCTAAAGAGGCCCAGCGCCACAGCACAGAGAGGCAGGCCAAGGTCCCCAGAGCCAAATAGTCAAAAGCCTGCCTGGAGTCATGCAGGAAGCAGAAGCTAAACATGTGAAGCTTGCCTGGTGACCCTGCTGTGCTGAGCATTTCAGACTTAAAAATGCAACCCAGGGCTCACTCCGGATTTTGAAAGCAGATTTCACTGTGCTTCCAAAGCGCAGTGTCTCCAGTGGAAGCAGTGGAATGCAGCCTCATCTTCTCCCTCTCTCGGCTGGTCCTCCGTACTGGCTGCCAACCTTGCTCCTTCCTCACACAGCTCTTCTGGGTTGGGAGGAGCCATAGATGCAGACAGCCTAATTTGTTCTTGGCAAGAACCACAGCCTGCATTGCCGTGAGGGTCGGGGGAATCATAAATAATTCACAGAGTTCTGGTTTTCTGAAATGGAATGGGCCAGGTTAGAATTTCATTTTGTTCTCCCTCTACTCGCCCAAACGCCATGCACCCTGGCACTGCTCCTCCCTGAGGCCAGCATCTTCCTTTGTATTCCTTAGGAGGGAGCCCTGTCCATGGGAACATGAAACACATTAAGCTGGTGTGTGAAGATGTCGTGCTGCAGAAACTGGGCATCTTGACAGCAGAAACATAAAGCAGTGCTTTTAAAGAGGGAACTAATTCCAATGTGTTTCCAATATGCACCACACAGGAAGCAGGGCTGGAGGCCCCAGTGACGATCGGGGGAGGCCGCTCCAGCCGGAGAGGTTTTATCATGACTCTGTTATCGTCTGCACATCAGATCCCCAAGACCTTGCTCCAGCTCTGGGAAGCAGTGGGTTCTAATGGCTAGAGAGGCTTGGAACGGGTCACTCTGTCTCCTTCAGCATTTAAAATTTCAAATTAGAAGTTTGGTCCCTGTCTGACTTGGGGTGTGAATGTCTGAACAAATGCTTCTGCCATCAAAGGAAACTTCAGTTTGGACTTAATCTTTTTTTTTTTTTTTTTTTTGTGGTACTGGGGATTGAACCCAGGGGCATTCTACCTCCGAGCTGCATCCTCAGCCCTATTTTTTATTCTTTATTTTGAAACAGGGTCTCACTAAGTTGCAGAGGGCCTCACTAAGTAGCTGAGGCAGGTCGGGAACCCAGATCCTCCTGTCTCAGCCTCCCAAGTACTGGGATTACAAGCATGTGCCACCACGCCTGGCGAACTTAATCTTTTTAAACTAGATACGGGGGAAGAAAGTGACTCAAAAGTCAGGATTTAAGACATTAAGTCTAATCACTCCAGCTAGATCTGGCATTGGGCAAGAACCAAGCTTATCAGTCCATCAGTCAGTCTGTCTGTCTGTCTGTCTCTCTCTTTCGAATGGTACTGCAGATTGAACCCAGGGGTGTTCTACCTCTGAGCTATACCCCAGCTCAATTGATTGATTGAAACAGGCTCTTGCTAAATTATTAAAGGTCTCACTAAGTTGTGGAGGCTGGCCTCAAACCTGTGATCCTCCTGTCTGAGCCTCTCAAGTACTGGAATTACAGATGTGTGCCACCATGCCAGCTCCCCAGCTCAGTCTCTTTACTGCCAGGACCAGGCTTCTTTTGCGACACCACTGAGACCTCGTGTGCCAGGAGGGAAGGGGCAACCTCAGACCTCATGTGCGGGAGACAGCACTGCAGTAGAATGCACGTGGAGCGCAAAGGTCCCTTATAACCATCCTGTCGTCCTGGCTCAGACTTCCTCGAATCCTTTCCCCTCTCCTTCCCCTCCAGCACTCTCTCCTTGCCCCTCTCCTTGGGGACAGGGTCAAGAGAGGCATTAGTTCTTCAAAACAGGCAGTGCTTCAATGGCAGTTTCTAACAAAGGTGTTTTTGGAAATGGCTGGGAGATTGAAAGATGTATTTCTTTCTGCCTTACCAAGACCAGACATGATGCTAAGTGCTGGTCCAATAGAAATGAGTCAGTTCTTGCTCATAAACAATCTCATCTAGAAGAGGAGACACAAGTAAACACAGTAATTACTCTATGGCATCAGCTTGCTTCCTTCCTTACAGTAGTTATCATTTATAAGTAAATTAACTTCTTCTCCAGCAACAGATGTCAGTGGTATCATTAACACAGTAGGCATTTGTAAGGTTTTGGTTTTTGATGATGATGATGAATATACTTCATGATATTATACAGATGTAGATACTCTCAATTCTTCCTTTTGTTTTGTTTTGGTACTGGGGATTGAACCCAGGGTGTTCTACTGCCAAGCTACATTCCCAGCCCTTTATTTTATGTTATGTTATTTTGAAATAGTCTCGCTAAGTTGCTTAGGGTCTTGTTAAGTTGTCCAGGCTGGCCTTAAACCTGAAATCCTCCTGTCTTAGCCTCCTGTCTTAGCCTCTCAACTACTGGGATTACAAGCATGCACCATCACACCTGGCTTCCTTTGCATTATAAACAGTGCATTATAAACAATGCATTATATAATGACTTTCTTTGCATTATAAACAATGAGGGCAGAAACTGTCAGTCTTAACTTCTCTGTGCCATCTCATAGGAGACAGGACTTTGATGAGCAGGGTGGGAGAAGGGCAAGAGGTCTGAAGTCCAAGTAGCTATTTGATGCCTCAGTCTACTCATCTCTTAAAGAGTGCTCTCCTTGTCCAATGGGCCAGATGATCTCCTCTCTGAGCACTGGGTCTTGCAGTCCACTCTCTGTCTTAAGCAGAAGAAGACTCTGATGCCAGGAAGTTCAATGAGTTTGCCCGGGGTACTAGCAGAACCAGAAGTAGAATTCAGTTCTCTAGTGCTAAGTCCCCTATTATTTCCATGCCCACTCTTATAATTTCAGGGTGGTCAGAAGCAGTGTAAGATGCTAGTGAAATGTCAGGGCAAGTGAAATGTAGACAAGTGAAGGAAAAAAGCAATGTGAAGACATAGAGAATCCTCCAAGTTTGTTCACAGTCCATGCAAAACTGGTCCAGAATCCAGTGCTCCCGTAGGCACCCGCTTCTGTGATCCCCTTTGGGTATCTTTCCATCTTTCCCTCAGCCATGCAGGAGAGCTGCTGGCCTGAGAACACCCAGGAGTGGCCCACCCTGGGTCTGGGGAGCTGCCCCCTCTGAACTGGAGTGGCCTCCAGTGCTGCCCTATTCCAACCACAGATGTGGAGAGTTGGAGCAGCCTTGGAAGGATGGATGGGGGCCAGGCAAGGCATGTCTGTGCCACATTCCTGCACTGTGGCATTGCCACCAAGGCCTGCAGTTCATGACACCCCTCCTGCACCCATCATCTTTTTGACATTTCCAATTATCTCCTACACTTCCTCTGTCTCCAGCTCTCTTTTTCTGTGGGTAACTGTTGCCAAGTACAAAACAGTCTGCGAATAATTTCAGTGTCAAAAGAAAAATACCTGTCTTAGAGAGTTACGGTGATTTCAGTTAATTTTACAGCCATGTGTATCATCACAGTCTGGAAACTTGGGGTGGAAATCCAGCGATATTGCCAACTTTTCCCTGGCATCTGTGGAGTGGCATTTTGTTTTCATCAAACAGTCCCTGGGTGCCAGCCTTTGTTGCTGTCTGTCTCTTCATTCTTGAAGTAGTCGTTTTGAGGAGAGACATAGCTCATGTAAAAAAATTACATGGAGCCTGCAAACACACTAGAGACCAGAACACAGAGCTGCCTTCAGAAATGCTGCGGAGCGAGCCACGGAGGTATCCGGATGATTTAGTTGCAGCACATACATAAAATATCCAATTAGAGAATAAAAACATACTTTAAAGAAACATGTACACGGTTTTTAAGGCCGCGTAGGGACTTGCATGCACTCTGCAGACGTTACATTTTTTAGGTTTATGCCCCACCTCATTCCAAAAGGATTTCAGATAGCTTTGGGACAAATATTGGTAGACAGAACAGTCCGAACTCAAAATCTTAATGGCCAAGTGGCTTCCTGCCCACACAGGCCTCCCCGCTTTCCACAGTGACAGCCCCACCCAGGTTCCAGGAGCGATGTTGACCTTAGAATTGAAGGCACTGCCCTCTCTCGGTAGTTGGGGGGAGCCACGTCCTGACATCACTCAGACGTGGGGCTCTGGCAGCCAGACTTCAATCACTGGTAATCACTGCCTCTCCCCACACCTTCACCGGAGCTTTATCTCCAAGGCTGAGCCGATCCTCAAAACCCTGTGTACTTTCCCTGCTCCTCCAGGCTCAGGAACCTTCCTTTCTCTCTTGGGGTAGGGGTTCCCCACTGGAACCCAGTCCCTCCTCCTAAGGTAGACAAACAAGAATGTGGACTTTGAAATCAGCAGATCTGGGAATGAACCCACTGTCTGCCTTTTACCATCCTTGATACCTTGACAGCTTGCTTACCTGTAACATTTATTTACTTTTGTGGTACTAGGGATTAAACCCAGGGCTGTTCTACCACTGAGCACACCCCAGCCCTTTCTTTTTTAATTTTGGACCATGGTCTCACTAAGTTATCATGCACTGGCCTTGAACCTGCAATCCTCCTGCCTCAGCCTCCCAAGTACTGGGATTACAGGTGTGCACACTGACTGGCTTTCCTTATCTTTAAATGGAAGGAATAATAGTGCCAATTCCAGAGGTTTGGGTGAAGATGGAATGAGAGTGCTTCAGACAGGGCATAACATACAAATAGTTAGTGCAAGGTCAGCGTTGTTATTAAACCTATTCTCCCGAGCATACTGGACATCAACCGTCTAGCTCCTGAGCCTCCCGTGTTACCTGTAAAGGATCTTTCCTACAGGCCCGATCTACTTTGTCCTTCTTCAGCCCCCCGGGATGCTCTCTAGCACCCCTTTACTGGACCTTGCTCCCACTTTCCTGCCCTGCACTCTAATCGTAATTGGCAGGATCTCAGGGCTCTGCATACCAGCGACCTGCCTCGCACTGTTCCCCTGTGGTGCGGTTTGCCCCACGCCCAGGATTCTGCCCGAGCTAGCCACGCACTCCACTCAGCCCTGGTTCCGATGGAAGTGAAGACAAAACCAGTGCTTAAGAGTCACCACCGTGGGCAGTTTCTTCAAGGTCGCTCTATTTCTCTTTTGTAGGAAAAGTCAATTCTTTAGATGTTTCATAACTTTTACTCTTTTTTTAAAAAAAATTCCATTCATTCTAAAACCCCCTGGCTACAAGGAAAAATAAGATAGACACAGTGCCTGCCCTCAATTTGTTTATGCTTTGCTAAGGGAGTACTACTCAGGTAGATTACACATTTGTCATGGTCATTTGCCTCAAAATACCCTGTTTTATTTTGTAATTTACATGGTTCTTCACCTGGGCAAGTTACTTAACCCATCTGTGCCTCATCTTCTGCATCTCAACACTGGGAGTAATGATAGCCTGCTCCTCCAGGTTGGCAGCAGCCTCAGCTCTCTGCTTTGCTGGGACTCCCTAATGTATTGCACACACTGTGCAACCATAAGAGCCTTCAATTAGATAATTGTCTTAAATAGTTAAAAAAGGAATCGTAAAGGGCTGGCACATTGGAAGCCCTCTGTAACAAGTTATTATTCATTGCACTAGTAAAACAAGACTAATAAAAACACATTGGGCATAGGGGATTGATATCATTCAGGCCTTACATATTTTCACAGCAGCTTTGTCTCATTAGAAACATGTTTGCAGTCAAACGTGAGAAGACAGCTTACTTATTACAGCCAGTTCATCCTTCAGGAGCCACTGAATCGTGTCAGATGTCTCTTTCATTTTTGACCCCTGCTTCAGCACTCCTTCTAAGAGGATAATAAACGAGCATGTTAAATTTGCCCGCTGCGGTTAACTACTGTCCACGCGATGCCACAGGAGATTACCTGAGAGCACTCGGATGCATGATAGATCACCTCGAGCCTATTTATACATGCAGCAATAAAGAGGAAAAGTGGATGGAGGCATGAAGGATGGGAGGGAGGTGATGCCAGAATGTGAAGAATTAAAGACAGAGGTGGAGAGGCAGAGAAGGCAAACATGAAGGGAGGTGAGCGGCCGGCCTGGAGACACGCAAGCAAGGGTGGGAGGGGGCGTCGGGAGGGCGAAGGGGGTGCAGAGAGGGAGAAGTCATTAATCACTCAACAGAAAAGGCAGGATTTTGAGAAAACAAAGTGCATTGGGCAGGTTGGGAAGAAAGTAGAATTTTAGAAAATGAAAACAGAAATTGGGATAAATATAATTTAATACCAAAATGAAAAATATGCATTATTAGACTACATTGAATAAAGGAGTAAAGGATTCATCTGATATAAATTACTGTGCTCCTCTCAAAGCACTTCTGTAACATTCCACGGCACTTTTTTTTTTTTGCATTGTATTTGAAATGAACACACTAGGGAAACTTACAGAGTATCTTTATCATAAGTTGAATTCCTAAGTTAGAACATTCCAAATGCTGAGACACTCTAATATGACGTTATATTGTGTTGTGTTATATATTATATTGGAATTCACAGTATGGATAAAGTCTGCTGTTAATAAGACCATTTATTTAGATCCCCTCTCCTCAGTCTGCTTTATCAACAGTGGCATATCATAGTCTCATTACATCCTCTTAAGATCAATAGATGGGTGTTTATTTCACCTTAAGACACCAGAGGACTAACCAAATAATCCACAAGTCATTCACATACCTAGTAATGTCTACCTCTGAGCTACATCCCCATCCCTTTTTATTTTTTTGTTTTGAAACAGGGTCTCGCCAGGTTGCTGAGGCTGTCCTCGAACCTGCAATCTTCTTGTCTCAGCCTCCTAAGTACTGGGATTACAGGTGTGCACCACCAGACCTGGCTTGGTTTATACTTTTGATTTAACTTCTCTTGTCATAAATACTGAATTTTTTCCTTGTAGTCTAGAAATTTAAATTTTTGAATTGGGTGCTTTGATAATTCCATGACTAGACCCTGAGGTGAGTGAGGCTAGGAGGGGTGTCTCGCTTGTCACTTGTCATTGCAGTCCCTACGGCACCCAGCACACAACAGTGGTTGTGAGAACACTCATGCACTCCTATCATGCTCGGAGGCGTGTCAGACCCAAGCCTTCATCATTAGCAACAAAAGTTGCAGAATTAAATGCTTAATGCTTATCATCAAGCTTTCCCCTGATATACAATGTAGACAGCACAAGAAATTTAAAATGTTATGTGTGATCAGCAACTTTAAGGAAACTTTGTAGTATTTTCCTTTCTAAATTGGGGGGGAGGAGAGGAATTTGGGGTGGGATCCTCTAGGGTGCAAAGAGAATCAGCTATGGAGGGAAGAGACTGAGTTCCACCTTCAGCCCCAGATGCCTATGAAATCCAAGGGAGACTGCTAGATAGAATAAGAGAGGTACTCCCACCACCACCCTGTCAAGGGGGGCCAGAGCAAAAGCAGACCCTGTGGAAGAATTGCATGCTACTCTGTCCCCTCACTGTCTTAGGATAAATCATTTCTTAAAGATCTCTTCGGCAATTAAAAAAAAAATCTCTACACACAGCTCCGGCTTCTCGTTGGTGTTTTCTAATCTGATTGGAAATTCCCAAGTGTGTTTGGGGCTTGTTCTAGAATGGGTGAACATCCCTGGAATTGCAGAATGTCATCTGTTGCATATTTGGAGAAACTTTTTAAACCTAACTCGACCCTAACCTCCTGTCTTTGACCCAGAATTCCAGACAGATACTTGGGTCTTCTAAAATCATAAACATTTGATGTTTGTGTTCCTAAGCTAATTTTTTTAATGAAAACAATTTACATCTGGCATTTTGCAAGCTTCTAAAGGAAGTTTTCCAGACACCTTTGGGGGTGTGATTTCTTAAAAGAATAAAACTGCCATGGTTTTATAATATGCTGTTACATGGCACTACACACCTCTCCAAAACACCCCAAATTT
Source organism: Glis glis (assembly GCA_004027185.1). Classification (NCBI taxonomy): domain Eukaryota; kingdom Metazoa; phylum Chordata; class Mammalia; order Rodentia; family Gliridae; genus Glis; species Glis glis. The sequence goes on from PVJS01004307.1 coordinate 57,863, forward strand.
ATCAACACCCAAATCCCCAAAGTCACAAAGATGATATTACCATTTCATTATAAATGCATTTGGGATCCTTAGTAACTTGAAAGGCTTCTATTTTAGTATTTAGGATGGAACATGGGGCTAATTAATAAAAGATGGAGCCAAGCACTGTGCCAAATGAAATAAATATTTATTGGAAATAACTAAAATCACTTTGCAACAGTAGGAAGGTCCCTAAAACTTTGCTCTGAGCAATGCTGAGTATGTTTGTATGTTTTCCCTAGCACATGCTGAATATTCTGTCCAGTTCTCCAGAGCTGGATAGGAGCAGAGCAAGGATTACTCCTAACGCCAGCGAGCAGCCATGGGGCCGGGCAACATTAAATAAGTATTTTATGATCAATACCCTTAAAACCCCAAGAGAAATTTTAAAACTTAAATTGTCTGAGGCTTAGCTATATGGCTCCCAATTAAATGAATGAGTTGTGTTTTTAAATACCCATGTCCTGCTCAAAATTCTCCATAGCTTTCTTTCTTTCTTTAAGTTATAAAATGTGTTCCTGGCAACAGAATTCCACTTCATAGGTTTCAGAAGGTTCTGATAGTTCATTCACACGTTGGCTTATAAAAGGTGTAGGTAAGTAAGCAAAATAATTTTTCCCATCTTCAGCATTATTGGGAAGGGGACAAGATCCAGCTGCATTTCATTAAGGCTGTTTTGGAAAGTTGTAGACAGCCCATGAAAAAAAAAAAAAGGACTCAAATTTAAATACTTGGAACCTGAGGTTAAACATTGCACATGGCTGTGTGTGCCCCTGTCCCTTAATATCAGGATGATAGATGACGTGAGGCCTTGATGACCTAAGGGTTTGTCATGGGCGATTCAGCCACAGAAGAACTACTTAGACTTAAGAATCACAGCTTACAAACTATGTCCCATTCATTCTATCATATGCTAGTCACTCTTAGGTCATCCCTGTCCCCAAAGGACCCTGGTTGCAGAGCAACTTAATCCACTGTCGGCTCTTTGACATGTCCAGTCCCATTGGGGAGCATTTGATTCTAGTGTCAACAATCCTGTGGTACATTTTGTTTCCCTGATAAAGAATTAAAAGGGGATTGGATCCTCATAAGTGTTTTCAGAGCACCCTTGACAATGAGGGCTTTGAGGCAGAGTGTTGAAGTCACTATTTTATAAGCAACAGAAAAAGTTACTTTTTAAGACACTCAAATTTTAATATTATCCATGTTCCTTCCCTTTGTTTCAATATGAATATATCTGACACAGGCTCTGTGTTTTCCAAAGTCAGAGTTTTACCAAAAGTGCCTGCAGCATAATTAACCCGCAGGGTCATATTTATGCCTCATGTCACTGACTTCCAGTTTGGGAGCCTGGCTGAGTAGGACTGAGACACGCTTTGTCAACAGCCCATGATTCGCCTGTATTCTCCCTCATAGACTCTTCTGCTTGCCAGAGAAGTGATAAACACATCACCCATTTACTCAGTCAAAAAGCTATCAAAAGATTTTTAAGAAATGGTGGTGAGGGTTAGAGAAAAGGGAAATCTCGTACACTGTGGTGGAAGTGTAAATTAGTAATAGCCACCATGGAGACCAGTATGGAGGTTCCTCAAGAAACTAAAAAATAGATCTACATGTGATCCAGCTATCCTACTTCTAGGTTTATATACAAAGGAATTGAAGTCAACATACCAAAGAGATACCTGTACATGCATGTCTATTGTGACACTATTCACAATAGCTAAGATATGGAATCAACCTAAATGCCTATTAATGGATGAATAGATAAAGCAAATGTGATATATATACACAATGGAATACTATTCTGCCTTAAAAAGAATGTCACCCTATCATTTGTAGCAAAGTAGATGGAACTGGAGGTCATTATGTTAAATAAAATTAGTCAGACACAGAAAGACAAATACCACATGTTCTTTCTCATATGTGGATGTTTTTTAAAAAGTCAACTGAAATATATAATAATGATTACTAGAGACTGGGAAGGGTGGGGAGGAGAGTTAGTGGAAGTTTGAATAATAGGTCAAGCATAGTTAGATACAAGTAATAAGTTCTGGTGTTCTACAGAATAGTATGTGTGGGGTGATAGTTCACAATAACCTATTATATAATATATTAGTAACTAGAAGAGAGGAGCTTGAAGAATCCAAATCCATAGTAGTGATCAGGAAAAGGAAACATTAATTACCCTGACTTGATTAGTACATATTGTATACATATATATATTGAAATATCACATCATACCCCATGAATATGTATAATTATTATGTTAATCAAATTTTTAAAGAAATTTTTAAGAAGATTAAAATGTTAATTGCTCTGCTTTGATCATAATACACTGGATACATGTATCAAATTACCATACTGTACCCCATAAATTTGTATGATTAAAATAATAATTTTAAAAAAGAAAAATAACCAACCTTTCTAGAGTTGACCAAGTAAAATCAAATATAGTAGATGGAATTTCTTGTTAGAAAAATTAAAATGCTAGCAGAATGTGATATGGCATTGTGTATAAAGTATCTTTTCCTTGAGAGTTCATTTATTAAAAATGGCAATTTTCAACATATCTTAAAGAATATTTGATATTAAGAAAGAGAAACCATCTGGGTACAGCGTCACACACCTGTAATCCCAGTGCTTGGGAGGCTGAGACAGGAGGATCGTGGGTTTGAGGTCAGCACGTGGTAATTTAGTGAGATCCTGTTTCAAAATAAAACATAAAATAAAGTGGGGGTGTCACTCAGAGGTAGAACATCCCTGGGCTCAATCCCCAGTACCACAAAAATGAAAGAAAGAGGGGGGGAGGAAGGAAGGAAGGAAGGAAGGAAGGAAGGAAGGAAGGAAGGAAGGAAGGAAGAAAGGAAGGAAGGAAGGAGAGAAAGAGAAAGAAAACCATTTAAAGCAACAACTCAGGTTAAAAGTGAGCAGACTACAAGGACACAAGGATTCTGCTGGAATCTGGCTGCTGGAGTATAGCATGTCTGCACAGATTGAAATAAAACTCGTGACTTGTTTTAGCTTCAAGTTCCAATAATCTATATACACCAAGAAAGAGGAGAGGAGAGGAGAGGGGAAGGGAGGGAAGGGGAGAGGAGAGGAGAGGAGAAAAAAAGCTATGTGGAGTCAATATTTGGGGTGAGGCTTTTTCTTAGAAAAAGAGATGTCCAATAAAACAGCTTAGATTCCCTGGGACAGAGGAGACCAGATGGAGTACCAGTCTTAAAGAGGGTCTATGTTTCTTTTTCCATAGTCCAGATAATGAAACCAAGCTAAAAAAAAAAAAAAAGCAAGCCCTTTGTGACTCTAGTTTCTTTTGACTTTTTCCAGCAGAGGTCACCATTTTCATGATCTAGATGGGTTTTAAAGTCTTAGAAAGAGGAACTGTTAGATTCTGTAAGTTAAAAGACACAGATTATTGAAGGGATGAAGGAAGTGAGCCCTGGACTCCCAAAACTGAGTATAGACCCTCTCTGAGCCACTTTATTCTGTAGATAAGGAAAAATAGAAATTGTTTAGACAATGTGGGTTGTTGAAGTAGTTTAATTTAGATCTTGGCATTTGAGATAACTATCCACTAAACTAAAGTAAATACACTGCCTTTGAACATTTGTGTACATATGTATACACACTACAACTGCAGTTTTAAAGTTATTTGGGCTGCTTTAAAATGTGCCCCCAGGGGGAAGGGGCTGGGAATGTAGTTTGGTGATAGAATGCTTGTCTACCATGCTTGAGGTCCTGGATTCAATCACTAGTACCACAAAAAAAAAAGTCAAAAATAATCTGGGTGCGGTGATACATTCCTGTAATCCCAGTACTTGGGAGGCTGAGATAGGAGGATCAAAGGCTCAAGGCCAGCCTCAGCAATTTAACAAGACCCTGTTTCAAAAATAAAAAGGGCTAGGGGTGTAGCTCAAAGACAGAATGCCCTCGGGATCAATCCCCAGTACCAAAAAAACAAAAAATGTGTCCCCCTTTAGATCATTAAGCACAAAAGAGTCATTAATATTACTTATTACAGATCTCTGCCATACTGTGATTTTAGTTGTATCCACTGTTAAGGCAAATTCTATAGGTGTTGGAAATATATACATTGAACATTTGAATCTGGCTTTATAGGATCTGTCCTTATGTGGCTCCACAAAGAATTATGCCCTTCTGTTCTTTTACTGGTGAACTTTTGCAGACTCTGTTGTTGGGCAAGCATCCAGGTCTTAGGTTGAAGGCACTGAAACAATACCTTGTGTAAGTTGAACCATAACATTGTCAGAAGCCATCACAGTAAAGCAAGGGATCAGATAGTTCACATTGGAATGCAATAAAAATACCCTGTCTGAGAGAGTAGGGAGTAATGACCATAAATAATGCCCCATGGAAATCTGTGACAATTGACTTTCTAAAAGTATTTGTTGCCCCATGTTGGTCATTATTTTGACTATTTCTGTCATGCACATCTCCCTAAAATACATCTAGATGAAGTATAGATAAAGAAAATAAAGGTTGCTACTTCCCCAAAGCATTGCTCTGTGTGCAAGCTCAGCTGGCTGCTGAATAACTTTGAACAGTAGGGAGCAGTAGAGGAGTGTCTGAGCACAGAGCCTGCCCCAAATCAGGATGTTCCAAAAAAGTGTGTTTTTGAACTACTTGTAGATGTGTTCATTTTTAAAGAATGGATATCATCCAAATAATAAGCCATCAAATAGGAATGCTAGCATTGGTGCTGATAAACTATTGTTTATTTATTATGAGTTGAAGCTGTTTACTTTGGAAGAGTGGAAAAATTCAGTCACAAATCTTGTACAAGTTTTTTTTTATCATCAGTAATAACTATAATCCAAAGCAGGCCTCTGAGTAGTTATAGAAGAGTCATCAAAATTAAGGTCATTTCAGTGACTGCCAATTTATACTGAACATGCAAGGCATTTGCATTGATTTACCAATAAACGTGTCTGTCACTCACAGTGTAGTCCACCTGGCCTTTGTCCAAACTATATCATTATTCTGATCTGTCTGTTCCCTTGGCCTTAGTAACTCTCCTTAGGTGGTAGTGATAGGAGCAGTGAAAATAATAACATCACCACCACCATGCTTACCAAATACCCCGCAATGCAACGTCTGTGGCACTGTCGCCATTTCCAGCCTCACTGAGCCACATATTCAAAGCCAGCTTCTTGGTTCCTTGAGCTTAGATCTTCCCATCTCATAAACAATACCACCATCTGCCCAAGCCATGAACAAAAGACTCATCTTTGGTCCCTCCCTCTTTCTTACCTCCCACAAATCCTCTTGATTCTGAAACATCTCAACTCCATCCCTTCTTTCCAATTACACCCACACTCTCACCTGGACCTTGTAATATCATGCCTGTACCACTTTAAGAGGCTCCAGCTGGTTTTCCTCCTCCCACAGAAGTGTGATATCATATTTGTATTTGAAAACATAGGTCATAACCTAGCATTTCCTTGTGTAAAACCCTTCAACTGCTTTCCATTAGTCTTGGGATGCAACCCAGACCCCCGAGGACAGCCCACCAAGCCTGACCATTTCTCCTGCCTCTCCCTGTACTCAGAACCTTCCTGAAGGCTGTGTGACTTGGAGAAGTCATTTAACCCTCTGGGCCTTGGGTTTGCCTCTGTAAAATAGGGAGCTATTCCTTTCCAGCAATGACCTTCCTGTTTCCTTCGAAAACATAGCAATTCTCTTGAATTTGTATTTTAATAAACCTCTACCATGCACTGATCCTGAAATAATATGAGAGGTTAGCCACAGGCCCATTGGAAAATATTTTCCAAGTACAGTACAGGAATATGCAGTGCTTTGAAATTGAGATGTGTATGTTAAGCAGCAATGTTTTCAATTAATAGAGGGATGTTTATACCATGCGAGAAGCCTTAAAGTCTACAGTTACAACAGAGTGGGAGACTTCATCTTTCATAGAAAGTAAATTTACTGCTCTCTCACTAATTTCTATCAGAATGTACCAGTTATATGTGGGTTTGTATCCAAATTGGAATTCTAATCATCTTTTATTAAAAGTGAATTTTTAAGATTTATACCGTTCTCATCAGCAGAACAGCATTGTCGAGTTTTTAACCTTAGATCCTCAGACACCCAAACCAGAATTCTTCCGTTGCCTATGCAGATAATAAACAATTAAATGTTCTTAAGCCAGCGTGCCATAGGAAATGAAGGCGAAGTTTTGAAATATGTTTATTTATAAGCTGAGCCAACCCCACACCAATCCAATCCAGTTTCTGCATACTTTGCTGAGTATCTACCAGATGTCAGACACCATACCAAGTACAGGATATATCAGAAGTAGGTCCTGGGCCCAGTTCTCGAAGGGCTCACAGTCTAGCAGGAAGATCCATATGCAAAAAATAAATATAAATATATATATATATATATATATATATATATATATATGATAAAAATTTTAAAAATCATGTCAGAAACTGGTTGAAGTAATAAAGGAAGGTTCTGTGAGCTCTGGGGTAACAAAGTGCTTCTGTCAGCGTGGAGGGGTCAGGCAAGGCCTGATGGGTGAGTGGAATTTACCTGCCAAAGAAGAAAACAACATTTTAAGGAGTCCAGTCGGATATGCAGAGAAACAGGAAGTGCATCAGCGGTGTCCTCCGGAAGCAGCCGGAGTTCTGAAGGTTCTGTGGCCGGAGCTGGAAAAAGAGGCAGACACCACGTCCTCAAGGGCCTGGTGTGTTCCGCGTAAGCTCCAGAAAATTTGAACTATATCCTGAAAAACAATAACAGTGTTGGCCAACTTCCCTGAGACCTCACTAAGTCCTCCTCATGTGATATAAGTTGCGCGATCCTCGCACATCTGAGGAGACCCAGCCCAGGTAGGCGCCTCTGAGTCCGCTCTGCATCCTACCTCCAAGAGGAAGGGAGCCATGGAAACCGTGTGAGCCAGGCAAATTACCCAACACCTCCGAACCTTACTTCTCATCTGTGAAGCAGGAATAAGCATGGTACCTGACACACTGGGCTGTTGTGAAAACGAAACAAGTCAAGACATGGAAAATGTCTCCTTAGCACTGTGCTCGGCACATGATAGGGACCTGCTGTCATTATCATCTTCAACATCATCGTTATAACCAATTTTTGAGTTTTTTTTTTTGTTGTTCTGTTTTGTTTTATTTTGGATATTAAGGATTGAACCCAGGGGCATTCTACCTCTGAGCTATACCCCCAAACCTTTTTATTTTTTATTTTGAAATAAGATCTCACTAACTAGGTAATTTTTGAGGTCTTAAGAAATAGAACACCGGAAGGCTGGAGGCAGTCTGTTGTATCCCCAGTATCCCCAGCTCCAGGAGACCTGTCACCTTGTCAGTATAAACGGCTGCAGTTCTGCAGAATGCAGTAAGAAGTAATCCTACATGGGGAAGAGGGAAGAAAGAGCAATGACAGAGACCGAGGAGCCAAGAGAGGGACAGGAAGGACAATACGGGACGGGGAGCAGTCTTGATTCACTGCCAGGCTTCTGGCCTGGGTAGGTGGGTTGAGGGGACACATGGAATATGGGCACCAAACCAGATTATTGTATGTTCCTGAATATGTGTCTCTAGCTTCTTTCCAAAGGGAAAACAAACATGATTTTAGATTGGCAATTTTCTTTCTATTAAGTATGGGTCTCTTCCTAGTATGAGAATAAATAATCAGAGTTGACAATTTCCCCAATAATAGCATACCCTAGTGAGGTTAGAATGTCAGAATCCTGTTTCATATTTTTACTGTGGCAGTCTTCTGTCTGGCAAGACTGACCTTGTTATTTCTGAATTGATGGTTTCAGTCCCTCAAGGCACCTTTTAAGTGAAATGTGGTACATACAAATGAGATCTCCTATTGATTATGGGAAAGTTCTTTGTGTTAATGTGCAGTTGAAATACTTCATCATAGGGCATGTAAGGGTAAAGCTTTAATGACACAGAAGAAAAAAAAATCTGTGTATGTTTCCTTCTATAAAGACAACTGCAGAGTGTCCTGACAATAGAAGAGGCAGAAGGACCACGAGTTGTGTCCTGGCATGAGCCCCTGGCAAGCCCGCACACCTGCGATATTGTGCACACCTGCCGGGATGGGAGAAGTCTCCATGCCCTGAACAGGCAGGTGGAGCGCTGCAAGATGATTTCCTTAGCCCTTTTGAGTCCAATTTTCTATTTTATCTTACTTTTAAATACTGTCAAAAAAAAAAAACAGTCAGTTCAATAGTTCACAGTGGCTGGAAACACATATTTCTTGGGAATCTAATTGTTGCCCCTGCTTTACCCTGAGCGTGATACTTATCAAACATGCCACATTTTTAGTGTTGCTTCACTCTTACGGGTCAGAACCAGAGAGCTGTGAATGTCTTGGTCATATTCCAGAACCCGCTCTGTAAACACACATGTTACCCGAGATCTGTGTCCCAACTACATTTATCCACCGCTGCTCCTTCCTTTTGTTTGTTGGTTTTAAAGCAAAATGTGCACTTCTATTTTTCCAAAACAACCAATCATAATAAGCATCCAATAATTAGGAAAGCAATCTAAACACAAATTGTAAAGAGATAAACCATCTGCACACTCTGACGCCTCTAAAGTAATGATAACTCGCATCTGTAGCGTGTGAATGTGCAGCAAGTATGTGCTGTGTGCTTCACACACATCCTCACCACAACCCTGGGGGATACTGCACTTCCATTTTCCACGTGGCGCGGTTGGGCTCTCCTGTACATAACCTGACCTTTCTCCCAGGCTCTGATGAGGATGTTTGCTAGGAGTGCCTAGAGGGTCATCTGAGAGCAGGATCAGCAGTGGCCAGGGTCAGGTGGAGTTGTGTCCCGGTCTTTGAGAACACTCTCTTGCTCCAAGGGTACGATCCATGTTGCTTTAGCCTTGATCCTTTGCACCTTCTGGAACCAGCTTCCAGGTTAGGCTCCTGGTTTCATTTCTCCCTCGGTTTTGGTGGCCATTTGCTTTACCCTGTCACCCTCTCCACAGCGCTTTGACTCCTTCATTCACTGTCTCCACGAAGAATTACTGAGCACTTCCTGCGTGTTGTCCCTGGCTCTAAGGACTGGCGGTAGAGCGGTGGACTAAACAGTCTCTTTTGTGCAGCTCTTCGTTCCGTGGAGCCATTAGGTGCAGACAGAAAATAAACAGGTGAAGAAATTACCCTGAATCATACGTTGAAATTAAGCCCCTTTTAATCTCTTACATGACTCCAGGCTTCTGACCAGCCACACCTCAAAAACCTTTGCACGAGCTTGTTCTCATCTGTCGTACACAGTGTGTCTATTTATCCTTTGCAGGCTGTAAGAATTCACAGAAGGCCCTGGCATCCACGCTTCTTACTCATACACCTGAGTAATGAGCAAGGCTGTGTAGCTCCTCTTAACTCCTCTATGTCAATTTCCTCTTTCTTATAGGTCATCTTCCCCATAACTGTAGCACAAGAGACTCTAGCCAGTTTATTCCTGAATGGTGTCTGCCTCAGACCCTTCCATCTTTAACTGGATGGAATGATCTGGAAGGAAACCTGATGCCCTCTTTCTCAGTTTTTTTCTTGCCAGATGTCCTATCTTTTTTCTGGCCTGCAGTCTGGCCCCTTGAGCACAGTAGATCTCAGAGCACCCTCTGCCGCTGTGGCCATTATTCTCTGATGATGCTGTTCCGTCTCTTCCCACACAGTTCTTACCTCCCCAGCCTTGGGAAAGGGAAGGGGACGGGACTGCTGTCCCCCACCCCTCGACCTTAGGGTGGACTACGGTGAACCCTTAATATTCAGGAGGGATCTCCTAAGCCCTTGGCAAATGTTCAGTTTCATAGATGGTACTGTAACAGTACATACTTTCTCCTGTCAGGTGCAGTCAAGTGTAAGACCCTTAATGCTGTGAATATTGAACAAAAATAGTTGAATTTCTTCCGAGAACCATCAATTACGCCCCTTAAGATTCTCTACTGCCAGTGACAGTACACAGAGCTAACTCTCCTGTGGGGGTAGTTGTTCAAAGTAAAGCTGCCACCACAAGGGGTCCCAGGGAGAGAATGACAACAGCGGTAGAAGCTGGCCCGCCTCGGTGCTTATGTGCACAAGGCTCTGTGCCGAGGGCTGTACACATATCACCCTATAATCCTCCAGCAACTGTAGGGGGTAGATGCTACTATTGCCCCCATTTTTAGATGAAGGAACAAAAGCACAGAGAGGTAAGGTAACTTACTCAAGGTTACCCAGCCAGTAAATAGTGGAAACAGAATTCAGATCGAGGCTGCCCGTCCCCAGGGTTGGTGCTTAAATCTTAGCTGTCATGTCCCTCGATAGAGTGAATAAGAAAGCTGTGGTGAACTGTGGGTGCTGGGCTCACTCACCTGGGAGTGGAGCTTCCACACCTGAGAGCCACAGAGAGACATCGGATCCTTGTCCAGTGGCAAGTTGTCACATGTTGTAAGTGTCTGCATCCCTAGGAATCTTAGCTCCGTCCATGCCAGGGGTCTTGGCATTCTGATTTGAGGGAGCCCGGCTTTCTCTATTGTTCACCACGCTCTGTGTTTTCAGTCTATGCTACAGCTGCCCTTTCCCTCCGCTGGACTTCTCGGCATTGCAGGAGGAGGTGAAGCCAGGGAAATGGCGGGTTGAGTTTGGAGACAATGTTTCTGATTAAAGAGAGAGCTGGGGGAAGGAGAGCTGCAGTTTCCTGTGACTTCTGAGGAAGACATTTTCAGCTTGGCCCTGGAAGATGAGGGAAATGCCTCCCCTCGCAAAATCTGTTTATCAAAGTAACACTTACCAGCCAAGGCAGTGTTGTGCAGTCTAAGCAACAGCACACTGTTGTGGCCGTAGCTGAAATTTATTCCTAGGGCTTTCTTTATGAAAGCTTTCTGCCATGTGTCCCAATGGGCACCTGAATAGAATCTTAGAAACAACGGATTGTCTTTCATAGTCCTAGAGCTTTCTAGCCTTTTTAAACTTTTTTATAAGTGAAGAAAAATGTAACCATATTGAAGGAAAAGTGCCCATTTTAGAAATTCTCACAGTGATTTTCAATTTTGCATGTTCCAGTCCAGGCTCACAGCTGTTTGTATTTTCCTGGAGCCTAGGCTTTGCTGCAGTGACTCAGTCCTCAAGTCTCAGGATTTAACACACCCCCATTCACTTCTCACTCACCCTGCATCTCCAGCGCAGGTCGGCAGAGGGCTCTGCTCATCAGGCTGCACCCTGACACACTTCCGCAATGGCTGCGGCAGAGGGAGAAGAGACAGCAAGTTACAGACAGACCGTTAAGAACTCTGCCAAAAGGACACCCATTACCTCAGCTCGCCTCCCAGCAGCCCGAGCGAGTCACCCCGCCAAGCCAACCCTGGGGGGAAGGGAACATGTGCCTGGAGGGTGAGAGATGGAATATTTGAGGCTGGCCTTTTTGATTCCATAAGTGTGTTATATTCTCTCATGAATCATCGTTTACTAAGCCATTTTCATACTCTTGGATGTTTAGGCCAGAATCAGTGAATTTCTGTGTGATTTTAGGACATATATATTTTTTAACGTGCTTTTATTGGTGCATTGGAGTCTTACATTGCGATGGATATCTATTTGACGTTAATATATATGCACACAGCTCTTAGTGCCCCCCCGCCTCCCCCCACCCATGTGAAGTACCAAGAATGATGTTGGTATATTTTCACATGTACATATTATTTATGATAGTAATTCCATTAATTCCCTTCTTTCTTGCCCTCCGCCTTCCCTTGTACCACTTCCCTTGTTCCGCTGAGGGTTCTCCATTATCAACCAGAATCCCTTGTGTGACCCTACTATTCCTTAGGTTGCGCATATCAATGAAAACATATGTCCCTTCTTTTTTTGTGATTGACTGATCTCGCTTAACATAATGTTCTCCAGATCCTTCCACTCTCTTGCAAATGATGTTATTTTGTTCTTCTTTATTGCTGAGTAGAATTCCATTGTGTGTA
>PVJS01004308.1:0-69835 GCA_004027185.1 Glis glis
CCCTCTCTCTCTCTCTCTCTCTCTCTCTCTCTCTCTCTCTCTCTTTACCTAGTGAGGCCCTCCGCAACTTCGTGAGACCCGGTTTCAAAAATAAAGCATAAAAAAAAATAGGGCCGGGGGCGTAGCGCGGAGGTAGAACGCCCCTGCGTTCAATCCCCAGTACCGCAAAAAAAAAAAAATTAAAATTAAAAAAAATAATAATAAATAAATAAATAAATCTAGCCGGGCGTGGTGGCGCATATGCTTGTAATCCCAGTACTTGGGAGGCTGAGACAGGAGGATTGCAGGTTTGAAGCCAGCCTCGGCAACTTAGCGAGGCCCTCCACAACTTAGTGAGACCCTGTTTCCAAATAAGAAATAAAATCGGGCTGGGGGTATAACTTGAAGGTAGAATGCCTCTGGGTTCAATCCCCAGTACCCCAAAAAAAATCTATCAAGCAAATGTACGGTGCCATTTTATTTTTCATCAAATATGCATATATATTCCATATAGAAGAAGCCTAGCATGGTTTGTACTAAAATTTTAGAATTCAGGGTGATTTTATTTTTCTTATTTCTTTTCTGTGTTTTTAAATGTTCTACACTAACCTACATTACTTCTCTATTTAGGAAAAAAGAGAACCACTATGATTCCTTTTCAGTGGTGTGGAAATTATCCTTCAATGGAGAAGGGATGCCCAGGCCCCCCCGGGTGCACGTTTTCAACAGCCCACTCTCTTGTAAGAATAGTGAGGGTGGGAGGGGTTTGGGTGACTGTTTGTCCTTGCAGTTTGTCTCTGCAGTAAATCGTGAAGACTGTGGGAATAGGTGCTCTGAGTCCCCTGGAACTGGAGAACATACGTCAGGTTTGCCATTCTGTCCACATCCTGTGGAAAGATCTGGAAGTGAAGGGCTTTGTTAATCTAAATGCCACCCAACCGCGTCGGGAGCATTTCTGTTCCATGGTCAAGGGCTCCTACAGATCTGCTTCACTTCTTCCCAACAGAAAGAAAGAATGACAGCTAGGTGTCATGGCGAACGCCTGTAATCCCAGTACTTGGGAGGCTGAGACAGGAGGATCGCAGGTTTGCAGCCAGCCTCAGCTACTTAGTGAGGCCCTCTGCAACTTAGTGAGGCCTGTTTCAAAATAAAGGATAAAAACTAGGGCTGGGGGTGTAGTTCGGACGTAGAATGCCCCTGGGTTCAATCCCTGGTACCGCAATAAATAAGTAAATAAATAAATAAAATATAATTCCTATATAAAACTACTTCACCGCACTTTGGGGATCTCTAAAACAAGTGAACATGATAGGACGGGAAAAGGAAGATGTTTTAAAAATACATGTTCAGATGCTCACATCAAATATTAAAACTTGTCAGCCCACAATGGCAGAGTAATACCTGCTGATAGGTCAAAACAAAGGCATTTCCTTCAACTCCAGGGATCTTTTTTTTCCATTTTATTACTTGGTGGTGTCAAAAGATCAGGAAATGTTTTTAAACGCACAAGTGTTTTACTGGCTTTTTACGAGGTTTCCTTTGGATTCAGGAAGTTTTGGATGACATAAATGGGCTCTGTACAGATGCTTCTAGAAAGTTTATGTGCGCTCACCTCAGCGATTCCTGGAGAGTGATTATCTCCTTTCACACCTCCTGGAGCCCATGACTGATGGCAACAAAGACAACGGAGGCATTCTCTCTCAACTCTCTTCAGGCCTGAAACCTAGAAACAGCACAGAAAACAATAAATTCAGTGCCACATAGGTGTGCTCTTTCCTGTGCCAGCGACCACACCTGTGCGCCGCTGGGACTGCAGGGGTGTTTATGGCTGGGAGTGAGAATGGAGCCAAGGAAAGGAATCTAATCGGCTTCTGGGTATTTCTGTATTTATATCGCTTTTGGACAAGCTGATAAAGGAAAATGGTTTTAAACCACCTATTTGATAAAATGATTCGCTTATTTAACTGAATTATCTCTAAAAATGCTAAAGGAAAATTTATTAATCCCACAAAACACCGCAGCTCTTTCTCTCTCTTTCTAAATATAGCTCCCATGTGCCACAGCTGCCCCAGGAATCTCTCCCCCTTTCCTCTGCACTCCCCCAATTTCCCCTCAGCCCAGTCTCTGGCTTTTGCCTCTCTCCTTTTCTTGTCCTTTTTGAGTGTATTTTTCTTTCTTCCTTCGGTAACTGTTCTTTCCACTGTACATCAAATCAAGCCCATCGTGGCCTTCCTCTTTTTCCAACCTTATACCAATCCCACACAAAATGGTGCCGAATTATTAGGACGGGTAGAATTCTCAGTACTGGGTGTGCCAACTCAGAGGGTTACATGGTCAACTCCTCTGACAAATGAGACTTAGTGAGGGTAAGCAACTTGTGCAGGGCCACACAGCCTGGAAGTAACAGAACCAGTCTCCAGACTTCCTGATTCCTAAGCTTGGGCTGTTCTCAGAGTGCAACTGCAGCCCCTGGGGGAAGGTTCTAGATGGATGAGGAACAGAATTAAGTCATATTTCCTAGCTGCGACAGCCTCTCAGCTTTGTAGGACAGATCTGCTTCCATGCCTAGGACAGGAAGTAAGCTTTCCCCCAGGAAGCTCCCTGTGGTGTGTGCAGCAGGAAAACCTCCCATCAGCACATTGTAGGGAAAGCGCGCTCTCGTTCCCAGAGGCCTGCGCAGCACAGCAAGGGGCCCATGCAGGGCCCCTGATGTATGAAGCTTTGGGGCTGCGTGGCTTCTTTATTTCTCAGGTGCTTTGGGGAGGTCTGGAGGGGGAGAACAGTGGCATCGATTGGGAACGTTTCCCAGCACCGCTGAGGTTCGAGGCCCACATCTGCTCCAGGGTGTTTTGCTTCCGATTCCCACCACTGATTTTCACCAATGTTTCAGGCCAGGACCCACAATCTATGCTTAAAACTCATGCTGAAATGACGTAATTTTGTTCTTCTTTATGGCTGAGTGGAATTCCATTGTGTGTATATCCCATAATTTTGTGATCCATTCATCTGTTGATGGACACTTAGACTGGTTCCATAATATGGCTATTTTGAGTTTTGCTGCTATAAACATGGATATGCATGTATCACTATAATATTCTGATTTCAATTCATTTGGAATTGGTGCTATGTACATATATGAAATTATCAATGCAGATCTCAATATCCTATATGGGGAAGGGGAGGGATTGGGGTGGGATCAGGGGAAAGCTCACAAGTGCTGTGTGCATGTGTGTCCCTGTCACTCATTATGATGTGTGATTACAATGCACCAATAAAAGTAGATTTAAAAAACAAGTCCTGTTGTTATTGACTTGCAAGAACCAACAACTCTGGTAGTTGGAAGTATTTCAAAAGCTCTGAGGAAGGAGTATCCTAAAATATATATATATTCATGCATGGTCATCTTCTCCAGAAGTTACTGTTATGTAAAATTTAGAACCCGGCCACTTTTGGATGAGTCTATGAGGCATTTTGGTGAGTGAGGGGAGAAGAACAGGGATGGAGGAGACTTTCAGCTTCTGCAGAAATCATTCTGGGGGAGAGGGCGTCTTTCCCTCCTCACCCCTCTAGGTAGGTCTCCTGATTTTGCTGGAGCCTCCAGTTGGAACTCCCCTTTCCATGGCTGAAGGTCCCCAGCAGCTGCCCAGCCTGCCCGCTGGAAGCTGCAGCCAGCGTGAGGCTGCACTGGGACGCAGTCCTGCACGGGGTGAGGGGGCCTCCAGGGAGTGAGACGCCCTGCACCTGGGTGTGAGTAGCCTGACCTTTCTAGTTCACGGTCAGTACTCACCTCAATCTGCTGTTAGCAGTGTGACCAATCAATGGACACTGTTTTGCCAGAGCCAGAATGGAAGCTAAGGCTGAAGGAGGCTTTTAGAATATGCCATCAACTCCTCTTTGATGGGATACACACTTTGATTCCAAGAAATAAATGACACATATACTACTAAATTTATATAGCATAAGAATATACAAATAAGCCAGGAGTGGTAGGGCACACCTGTGATCCCAGTACTTAGGAGGCTAAGACAGGAGGATACCAGCCTCAGCAACTTAGCGAGATTCAGCAACCTAGAAAGACCCAGTTTCAAAACAAAAAATAAAAACGGCTGGGGGTGTAGCTTGTAGAATGTCCCCAGTACCACAAACAAAACAAGTAAACAAAAACCCACAAAAAACTTTGAATATATGTGTACATATAATTTGATTTATGACATCAGTCCCTCTGGGTCTCCTATAATGGCTGTGGAAAACAGCTTAACAAGCTGGGGATAGGTGGGGGGCGGGCTGGGAAAATACTCCCTAAGTGTGTTGTCTGCGATTCAGCTGTTTGTAAAACAGTACCAACCCGGCCAGCAGGTCCTCTGGATCCCAGCCAGAAGTGGGACTCCATTTCCCATGGCACATAGTACTACCTAAAACAAAACCACGTGTCAGGCTGAGAGTATAGCTCAGTGGTGGAGTCCTTGCATGGCACGAGCAAGGCCGTGGGTGAGACCCCTGGCACCACACACACACACACACACACACACACACACATACACACGAATGTGGGGACTGCGAAGGTTACCTTCTGCCTGTGAGCGTCTCAGATGGGATTGGGAGTATTGAGCAAGAAGATGTGAACATAGGGTATGTCCCCCTGTATTCTGAACCAATAAAAGTAACAAACTTTGGTACAAGAAGTGTTTTTTTTTTTGGACTAAGAATTGGGGAGCACCAAAAAGAATTTGCCCTCGGGGCGTGGGAATGGAGCTGGGTGTGGGCATCGAATAGGCTTCTTGCTGTTTCTCCTCTTATTTCCCTTGTGGTTGAGCAGATTAAGGAAAATGGTTTGAAACAGCCCATTTGATAAAATGATTTGTTTACTTGAGGTTGTTTTGTTTTTCAGTCAGATGAGAGTTAACTGGTACGCAGTGCTGTGGGCATCCTTGGAGTCTTGTGCCAGGCTCCCAGAGCAGTGGGAAAGACCCGGGAGGCTGGGATCCAGAGGGACCTGCTAGCTGGGTTGGTGCCGTGGCACAAACAGCTGGCCATAGACAACACACATAGGGAGTGTTTTCCCAGCCTGGCCCAGAGACCTAGCCTCAGCTTTTTTTTTTTTTTTTTTGCGGTACCGGGGATTGAACAGGAGGCATTGTACCTCCGAGCTACACCCCCAGCCCTAATTTTTATTCTTTATTTGGAAACAGGGTCTTACTAAGTTGCGGAGGGCCTCACTAAGTAGCTGAGGCTGGCTGTGAACCCGGATCCTCCTGTCTCAGCCTCCCAAGTACTGGGCTTACAAGCGTGCGCCACCATGCCCAGCTTAGCCTCAGTTTTTTGACCAATTTTCCACATCCATCATAGGAGACATGCCCAGCAGGGACCGATGTCACAAATCAACTAAACATACATATACATTTAAAGTTATTTGTGTGTTTTTATGCTATATAATTTTTTCTTGTGGTACAAAGGATTGAACCCAGGGGCATTCTACTTTTTTTTTTTTTTTTTGCGTTACCGGGGATTGAACCCAGGGGCGGTTCTACCTCCATGCTACACCCCTGGCCCTATTTTTTATACTTTATTTTGAAACCAGGTCTCACGAAGTTGCGGAGGGCCTCACTAAGTAGCGAGAGAGAGAGAGAGACAGGGAGGGGAAGAGAGAGAGAGAGAGAGCTGAGGCTGGCCGCGAACCTGGATCCTCTGGTCTCCACCTCCCAAAGTACTGGGATTACAAGCGTGTGCCACCATGCCCGGCGGCATTCTACTTCTGAACTACACCCCCAGCCCTGTTTTTTATTCTTTATTTTGAAATGGTCTCACTAAGTTGTGGAGGGCCTCACTAAGTAGCTGAGACTGGCTGTAAACTGTGATCCTCAGGTCTCAACCTCCAAAGTATTGGGATTACAAGTGTGTGCCACCACACCCAGCTTTATGCTATATAAATTTAACAGTATATTTGTAATTGATATTTCTTAGAATCAAAATGTATATACCATACAAAGAAGAGTTGACAACATATTCTCTAATCAGAGCTGAAGAATTTTAGGAAACCAAATTCAGATTTTAGAGAAAACTACATTTGCCTTAAATGAGTGAAATCCCAAGTGCTTGAGCCTGAACTTCACAATTCATGTTTAATACTTGTCTTGGATCTGCTTTTAGCATAATGACCAATCAACAGACTTGTGAGTGACTACTTGAAGACCCATCGATGTGGAAGACTCCGTGCTAGATTCCATTATCGCATATGCTACCACAACTCCATCCGGCTCAGTGTTCCAAAGAAATCCCTCCATCAACTTATGTTGGTATTAGTAATTTAGAGTCTATTAAAATGTGGAACAGAAAGCTGGGTGTGGTGGTGCACACTTGTAATCCCAGTACTTGGGAGGCTGAAACTGGAGGATCTGGGTTCACGGCCAGTCTCAGCTACTTAGTGAGGCCCTCTGCAACTTAGTGAGACCCTGTTTCAAAATAAAGAATAGAAAAAATAGAAAAACGTGGAACAGAATAAGATTGAAACCTCACACTAAAAAGCTGAATACAGTCTTGCTATAAACTCAATAATCGATGCACTAATGTGGTCTATCAGAATGACAGCCTTCCTAGAAACTGTCTAGGAAACTCTGTCTTCATTGACTCTCTCCAGTATGCCCCCCATTTGTTTTATATAGAACAAGCAGAATGTAAGCAGGATCAACTGCTTCGTATCTGCACTTGCTTTTCCCAAGAAAGCATGCTGCTGCTATCAAGTGTCTGTATGTTGTGAATTTTTTACAGCTTATCAAAAGCTCTTCATTAAGAGAAAATGTGTGCCAATAAGCACAGCCTCAGACACACACACACACACACACACACACACACACACCCTTCAAAAATTCAGAACATTCATGGCTGTGTCAACACCGTCTCAGATAAGCACAAGCCCAAGAATCCAAATACGGTGTTGGCAGAGTCAATCAACAAAGGAAAAGCGTAATGTTCCGCCTGCCCTCTCTCATCCCCTCCATGTGCGCTGTATTTTAATGAATTTGGGTTATATAGTCAACATACTCTCAAATGTGTCTACTTCGGCATTTTAGTAGAAAATACAGTTTCTCATTTTTAGAAGAAAAAGATTGTTCTTACTTACTGGACTGTAAATGGCCATAACTTAATTAAGGTCTAAAATATGTCTGATATACACTTCTTAAAATCACATGTAGAATGAACATAACGATTTATTTCAGACTATCATGAATATTCTGACCTCAACATACACATGAATTACACAGCGGGTTTATTGTGATCACAGTTTGTATCCTGACTCATAGACTTACTGTTGGTGGGGCTGACGTATTAAGACTTTTTAAGTTGATTCCAGATATCATATTGGTACAGATTCACTAACCAACATTCTAGTATTATTCAAAATCATTCTAGTCTATCATTCATGATGGTGAATTTCTCTATCATGTTTGGCACTAATCTTTAGAAAAGAAAAACACGACTAAAAAGGAATTTATCAAAGCATAGGAAAAAGAAGAAAATTTGGGGACAAACTTTTCCCTAAGAATGGATTACATGAATTTGGTTCATTCTCTGTGTAAAATGCCTGTGGTCATTCCCTTTCTTATGAAAACATCTGCATTGTTTGCCCAGGTATGGCCAGTGACATATCTTTTGCTTCAAGCCAACACCCTGGTGGCACTTGGTCAAAAGAGCTGGGCGGGGAACAGAGGTCAGAGTGCATGACACTTAAGGTCCTGAGCAGTGATGAATCAGAGGCAGGTGAACTATGGAAACCGAAAGCCCCGAAACACCCAAGGACCAAGCAAGGGCTGGAGTGTACACACCTGTAAGCCAGGAAAGCGGGTTAGGGTTGAAGTGCTAACTCCAGACACAGGCAAAGGGTAGGCCTTTGATCTTCCTTTCTCTCCTCCCTCCAATCTGTACCTTCCACAAGAGCACCCTCTCTTTTTTTCTTTATCTTTTTATTATTGTTAGTGTTACTAGGGAGGCTCTACCACTGAGCTACATCCCCAGTTCTTTTTTTTTTTTTGTGGTACTGGGGATTGAACCTAGGGACATTCTACCTTCGAGCTATACCCCCAGCCCTTTTTATTTTTTTGTTTTGAAACAGGGTCTTGTTAGGTTGCTGAGAGTCTTGCTAAGTTGCTGAGGCTGGCCTTGAATTGTGATTCTCCTATCTCAGCCTTCCAAGTACTGGGATTGCAGCTGTGCACCACTACAACTGGCTTCCCTTTATTTTTTATTCCTTATTTTGAGACAGAGTCTTGCTAAATTACCCAGGCTGGCCTTGCATCTGAAATCCTGCTGTCGCAGTCTCCCAAGTACTGGAGTGACAGGCGTGTGCCACCGTGCCTGGCTCACCCTCTCTTTTTCCTATAGTTTTACAGCACTGTGCTTCTCTTTTTAGAGTTGTGGGCACACCCTCTTTCTTTCACAAAGCACTCCCTGCTGACCCCAGGCCAAAGCTAATTCTTCCTTGCTGTGACTTACATTATGTATCATCTGTGCAACTCATTTAGGACTTGATCTTAGGGTGTCTTTCGACATCTTTGGAGTTGTTGTTTCAGTGTGTCTTGTTTCTCCAAACCAGACTAGAAGCTCACTGGGGTTAGGAGCTGGTCAATAGTGAGAGACCAGACAGGAGCTGTATTTCCAAAGGTCAGATTTGCGCACTCACAATGGAGCCTCTGGATGTGGTTTATCACGTTTTTCCATAAAACCATTGTGTGTCAGTTAAAATATATATTTGTATATATATAAAATGCAGACTAGGAGGGTAAAGGTGGCAGGGACCACCCTGGACTTACTTTTTCTAAATCTCTTGAGCGTAAAGTCCAGGGAAATCGCTGTTTAAGCATGAACACTTTTGAGAATTTTGAAGTCAAATAGAAAAGCAAAAAAGATTTTTTACAGTGGCTCCAAAATAAGTAAATGATAAAAAAAATTTAAAAATTTAAGGTCCTGAATGAAACTGGATTGCTCCCAGAGTCTGAGCCAGGGTGGAGTCTTCTAGCGTTAAGTGGTCCCAGAACAGCTTTTTGGGGATATGGGCTTCAGTTCCTGTCAGTGCTTTCTGACTATATTCTCTCTTAAAATTTTTCTCTCCACTTCTCTTTTAGCCATATTTGTGTGACCTTTTCTGGATTATAGAAAAATTTCCCCTCTTTCTCAAACCTGCGAATATACTATTCTTATTGTATCTCATGTTGTGTTCATTCTTGAGCCTTGAGCCTTGGCTTTCATGACCCACTCATTGCAGTTCCGTGTGGGTCTTTACCACTCACCCTTCACTGTGTATCCTTCCTATGTATGGATCATGTGATTTTAAGATCAGCTTAACAGAAAAGCTCTCCCCTAGTGGCTACTTTGACACTTTGGTGTCCTGATATCAGTGCTGGTCAGTTTGGGACATTTCCTGACACTGGCACAGCAGTCTATGTCCTTGGATTAAAGGTCTTCTAGCATCCTCGGCCTCCCTCCCATTGGGAACCAGCATTGCCACCAAAGAGCACAAAAAGCAAATATGTCCCCATAGATTTCCAAATGTCCCCTAGGGAAGGTAGACCACACCCAGTCATGTCACCCATTTTAGATGCTGCTTTTCCACCCTGTACCCACAAACACAGACACACTTGCCCCCTAAAGGGGACAGTTTGTGTTTCTACTGATATAGACTATTTCTTTTTTTTTTTTTTTGCGGTACCGGGGATTGAACCCAGGGGTGTTCTACCTCCGTGCTACACCCCCGGCCCTATTTTTTATCCTTTATTTTGAAACTGGGTCTCACGAAGTTGCGGAAGGCCTCACTAAGTAGCTGAGGCTGGCCGTGAACCCGGATCCTCCGGTCTCCGCCTCCCAAGTACTGGGATTACAAGCCTGCGCCACCACGCCCGGCTGATATAGACTATTTCTTTTTTTGAAAGATTGTCATATCTTTAAGTCATTCTTCCTTTTAGAGTTTGTTTTGTTTTGCCTCGGAATGAGTCATATGCTTATTTTGTTTTACTTGTTATCGTGAGAAATGTCAAACATATGCATAGAGTAGTATTATGAACTCCCCTGGATCTATCACCTAGTTCCAGTAATTATCAACTCATAGACAACCTTGTTCTCTCTTTACCCCCTAAACCAACTACCTCCTACTCCCTTCCTGATGCCACTAGATAATTTTGAAGCAAATCACAGACATATCATTTTCTGTATGTACATTTTGGGTAAACTTTCTGATATCTTTTTTAGGGGTGTGTGTGCTGGAGAATGAACCCAGGACCTCACACATACTAGGCAAGGCACTGAGCTACAGCCCCAGCTCCCTTCCCCCTCTCTCCCTCTCAGCCAACAGCATTAAGGTGAGACACTAGGACCCCCCCCCACCCTTCCACATTATCCATCATTCCTCCTGGGATTCCAGATTGAATCCAGTGTCCGCAGCTACTGCCCTTGCTTCTTCTATCTTCTGGAACAAAAATGCCAAGACTAGCCAAGAATTTATCACATGCTCTGTTTTTAGCAGAAGGAGGCTGTCAGCAGAGCTGTTTGGACTGTGTGTTTTAATTACTCTGGTTTGTCTGTGCTTGTTTGGTGATCTTAGAGGCAGTTGGCGCCCACATCTTCTCTTAGTGGGGAGAAACAGAGTTTACCACCACCAGAACATCATTTTTTTTTCTTCTTCTTGTTACTGGGGCTTTAACCCAGGGGCATTCTACCTCTGAGCTACTGTAGCCCTTATTATTTTTTGTTTGGAAACAGGGTCACTAGGTTGCTCACAGTCTCACTAAATTACTGGTGCTGGTCTCAAACTTGTGATCCTCCTGTCTCAGCCTCCAAAGCACTAGGATTACAGGCATGAGCCACCATGCCTAACTTAGAACATCTTTTTTGTGTCCACCTCTCCTGGTGTTCCCTGAAATGCCCTCCACCAAGCTGGGGACTCCGAGTCCATGATTTAAACATGGCTCCTGTTTTGTTCTTTGTCTGTCCTACTGATTTGGAGAAGATTGGTCCATCTGCTAATGCACTGATGGGAGTGACCATTCGCTTGCAGTACTTAATGCAACCCAAGAGATTGCTTTCTAGTGCTATCTACAGAAACATTTTGAAAATGAGGGGAAAACGTGTTAGGACAGGTAACGGTTAATGTAATGTTCAACAGAAGAGCGAAAACGATTGGTTCTTAAATGATGAGGACAATCAAGTGGTGTGACCCACTTCCTTCCTGCTTTGTCCTCCTGGGATGCCTTTGCTGGCAATTTAATTGCCTACTGGTTAGACTTGATTAACAATGCCTACTTGGGGGCAGCTCTTTGAAAACAAATTGATAAACTGCTAAACACCAAGCTTTACTTTGAGGCCCCTGAGCTCTAGTTTATGCCGGGAGTCATGACCCCAGAATGAAACTTTTGAGCCAATTCTTGTACTGAATCGTAGCCCTCTCCTTTTATTTCCTCCCAATGTAACTCCTCTCCAACTCCTATCCTCTAGATGGGTGTTTATTATTTATTTACTTTTTACAGAACTGGAGATTGAACCCAGGGGCATTCTACCTCTGAGCTACATTCCTAGCCCTTTTTAATTTTTTTTTTTTGTGTGTGTGTGGTACTGGGGATTGAACCCAGGGTCATTCTACCTCCAAGCTACACCCCCAGCCCTATTTTTTACTCTTTATTTTGAAACAGGGTCTCACTAAGTTGTGGAGGCCTCACTAAGTAGCTGAGGCTGGCTGCAAACCTGCAATCCTCCTGTTTCAGCCTCCTAGGTACTGGGATTACAAGTGTGCGCCACCACACCAGGCTCTAGATGGGTGTTTAAAAAGAGTGTTGATCTGTGTTAGAACTGGTCTGATTCCTGTATATTCGAGCTGCAAATGCTCCAGTGGAAAAGAGGGCATGTTATAACTGCTCATAACAAATCCTCCAAAGGAATGCTTAGATTCTTCTATCTAATCAGTAAGCGATCTGTTGTTTAGAAAAGTCTTATCAGAATACTTTCCTATCCAAGTTTTACTCCTAAAAAGAGATCATTTTGATGACTTTATCTTCCTTTGCGATTCTAACAACCCTAGATGATAAGATGCAGTAGCAGTATTACCATCATTACCGACACTGGCCAAACACTGAGAATGCCTTAAGCAAGTTGTCTGAAATCCAATAGTTTGTTAGCAGGGGTGCCTGGAACCTATGTCTCTGCTGGAATGGAAGGTACGGTTTGCCACACCCTGCCCTCTCATTCCATTGCTTTCACCAAAATCAGTTTATCAGAATTCAGTCCAGCATGACTAGTAAAATGGCCACTGGTGAGCCAGCACAGCACTGTTTGAGTTGTGGTATACAAGCACATGCAGACAAAAAGGATTCTTATCCTTGCTGATCTCAGAGGTGTTATGACAGCTACAAGTGCCAATGCTTGTGAAAGTTCTTGTAATCCCAGTACTTGGGAGGCTGAGACAGGAGGATCCGGGTTCGCAGCCAGCCTCAGCTACTTAGTGAGGCCCTCCGCAACTTAGTGAAACCCTGTTTCAAAATAAGGAATAAAAATAGGGCTGGGGGTGTAGCTCTGAGGTAGAATGCCTCTAGGTTCAATCCCCAGTATCTCCAAAAAAAAGAAAGTTCTTGTAAGCTATAGCGTTCTAGTCAAATGAAGATAATGATGATGACACTGATATCATATGGGACCAGTGAAGTATTTTCAGTTAGCAAGTCATTGAGCTGAATTCTTTATGCATCATCTCATTTAATCCTCATAGCAACCTAAGTTTTTGTTATGATTATTATTTTCATATATATTATAATAAAAATATAGCAAATGAATAAATATGTTTAATAAGGCAGGTTTTAGTGCTGTAAAGACCTCTCTGGGCCAGTCCCACTCCAAATAAATCACTGATGCTTACTAGAAAAATATAAAAAGAAGAAAAGTCAATGGACACCACAAATGAATCAAGACACACATCCAGTCATAGCCTTTCTGGTATTCATAACTCACCACTCACGTAACAGGGATTTCTAGGTCTGCTCGTTATTTTGGAGTGTCAGTTTGACTAGATGAAGGCATACCGAGAAAGCTGGTCAAATATTGTTTCCAGGTGTGTCTGTGAGGATGTTGCCAGAGAACATGGTCTGTAAGTTGGTGAAAGTGGGGAACACCCATCTCAAAGGGGGCACCAGCCAATGAGCTGGGGGCCTGGAGAGAACAGAGAGGCAGAGGAAGGGCAAAATCAATCTCTCTCTCTATCTCTATCTCTATCTCTATCTCTCTATCTCTATCTGTCCTGGAGCTGGAATATCCTTCTCTTGCCCTTGGACCTCAGAACTCCAGGTTCTCTGGGCTTTGGACTTTGGTACCTAAGCCATGGCCATTGGCTGCCCTGGTGCTGAGGCTTTTCAACTCGAATGGAGCCACACCACCAGCATCCCAGGGTCTCCAGCTTGCAGATGAGAAGGCCTGTCGTGAGATTTCTCAGCCGCCAGAATCGAGTAAGCCAGTTCCCCTAATAACTTCCCCCCGCATCTCTTTCTCTATATAACCTATTGGTTCTGTCTCTCTGGAGAATCCTGACAAATACACTAAGCATATAAGTATATATATATATTCCTAAAAATTATGTCAGCAGTGACCTACAATTTGTAAATAAGAACAAGGCTTATCTTCTTCAAAACCATCATTTTAATAACCATTCATTGCCATTTCTATAACTGAAGTTCCTCTAAGTAGTAGCTTCTTTTATCACTCCTATTCTTTAATATAACAAAAGAAGCCTTCAAATGAAATTAATATGAAAACAAAGACAGAGAACCAGAGGTTGAGAAGAGGAAATGGCAGCTTCTTTCAGAATAATGTTACTTCCTTTCTAAAGACAGAAAAAAGAAAAAGAAAAAGAAAAAAACATTCTTTTCAGGTTGGCTTGTCATGCATAAGTAGTGATGTGGTTCCTAAATATCTAACAAAAGGGAAATAATTTAATAAATTACAGTACTGTCATACAATGAAATATTTTGAGCCAATTAAAATGAAAATTTTTAACTGGGGAGAATTTTAGTATAAGGAAATCCTCAAAATACAATGGTAAATGACGAAAAGTCAGGATATAAATGTATGTGTCACACAGATGTTTCATACACATACATGCAGGAAAGATATGATCAAAATGTTAACCAAAGGTCATTACCAAACATTGGAGTTGTGAGGTCTAGGGTGTGTGTGTGTGTGTGTGTGTGTGTGTGTGTGTGTTCTGTGCTGGGGATCAAACTCAGGGCCTAGTACATGTTCTATTACTGAGCTACACTCCCAGCTCCACAAGCTTCTTAAAAACTATTATATCCTTCCTTATTTTTCAAATATTTATGACCATGTGTTATTTTTATAATAAAAATGGATGACAAATAGGAAAGGGTTGAATATTGTGGCTTCGCTATAGAAAAGGCCCCTGTAGCTGGGCATATAGCCCAGTGAAGAGACTTGTTTAGCCTATGCAAAGCCTGCGTTTGATCCCCAGCACCACAGGGAAAAGAAACTTTCTGAAAATTATAGTTTACAAAAGCAAATATGTGGTTTTAACAATCCTGTTTAAATGTGAATAGAAATATGATTTTTATTTTTTTAGCCAGGCCTGGTGGAACACATCTATAATCCCAACTACTAGGGAAGCTGGGAAATTTAGTGAGACCCTATCTCAAAATAAAACATAATAAGGTCTGGGGATATTATCTTAGTGGTAGAGTGCCCCTGGAATTAATACCTAGTACTGAAAAAAAAACCCACAAAATACTTCTATACATATATAGAATATATACATATATATTCTTTCTATATATAGAATATATATATTTTTTATGTTGCTTTCCTAGATCCTAAATGCTTTTCAGCAGATTCCTGTGGAACTAAATGGATTGAATCTTCCCTTCATGTACAGAATTTTTCAGGAGTACATGTTAAATATTTTGAGCAAAGGACTTTCAGACAAGTAGGGCTCAGCCTAGCAAAAAAAATCTTGAAACTCACTACAAGTTTCCTTCCAATTCAAAGGAGATTTAAATTTGCCAACTCGCAAGTTCTGCTAAACATAGACTCAAACCAAGAAAAATGCCTAGAGAAATAAAAATAGCAAAAATAGGACTAACATGCATTTTTATGAACAGGTATTTGAATATTAAATGTTGAAAAGACAGGCATTAATCAGAGATAAACTCTGGAAAAACACTTGAAATTTAAATACGGAACATGGTTGTAAATACAGGGGTACTAGTTTCTCCCCTGGAAATTATTTTCAAAACTTAATTAGAAAAGCAAACCAAAACTAAAATTGGCCTTTCCCAAAAGCTGGCCAGCTCTCATGCAGGAAGATGGCCCCTTTCACAGCATGCCATCAGCCAGGGCTTACTGAGATGGGACTCGAAGGAGGTATGTGCATGGGGAGACAGAGCTTCACCTCCAGGCTCTAAGGCCTGGCTCAGGGTCTGCAGTGTTCTGCAGCCTGACCATTCTTGGCCCCTCCCCTGCGCTCATCTGCTCCCTCAAGGACCTGCACTCAAGTTCCTGTCCTCTCTGGATTGGTGATGTAGCACGAATAGTACTGCAAGGTTGAGTGGGGAGAAGAGAAGGTAACCCCTCTTCTCCTCATGCTCATCACTGATAACTAGGGTCAAATCTCTACTTAACCCGGAAGAGGAAGTGCTGGGCCTGCTAAGGGAGGAAAGGGATTATGCGCTGAAGGCACTGCAGGATCTGGCCAGTATGTTCCAGGAGGAGCTGGGAAGGTCAGTAAGGAATTGGATTCTGAGGGTGCGGGATCTGACAATGGAAAGTTTATCAATAGAGAAGCACTCTCCCAGGACACAGGATTTAGCAGCCTGGCAAGGACCCCAGGAGACAGTGTAACCTTGCTGACAGGAGGATTCCTAGTTACCTATAACTATACCTACTTGCCTATAACTAGGTAACTAGTTACAGGAGACTCCGTGTTATCAGAATCACTGAGGAGCTCATGGTACTTTCCAGCCCATCTCTACCAGGAGAGGTGTCTTGGTTAAGGGCTCCAGTGTCCATCAGGTGATGCAGAATCCTGGGCTCTATTAACACCTTCTCTTTAATGGTTCAGCCTTCGCAGCTGCCCACTGTTGCCCCCTCTGCTTGGCTTCACCGCTCTTTCATCCCTTATGATAATTCACCAGTATTAATTTCCTCCCCAATGTCTACTTTGACTTCTGCTTTTCTGATGGGACCCTGACCAAAAAACAAAAACAAAAACAAAAACAAAACCTGGTTTTAATTTAGGATCCCCTGGGAAATGCACTCCAGCTCAAGGGAACATGTATGCAGTGGGTGCAGGAAGATGGCCAACAATCCAGGGCACCATTGGACGCACCCGTACCCATAGCAGCAGTAACATGCAGAAGCTGCAGAAACTAGGGCCTGTTTGTGCACAGAGATTTACACACTTGATCTTAGCCAAAAGGGAGAAGCAATGTACACAGAGATTTAGAGTGAACTGTAAGCATGTCAAAGGAAAAACAGAAGTTGCCTATCTTAATAATCCAGGGTTGATGGCAGTTAACTGGAGGGTTATTTTTTTTATCAAGAGAAGTCATGTATTTCCTTAGGAATGGGCTTTTTGATACCATGGAGTGTCAAACAATGATTGTTCCCTTGAGAAGAAGCCTTTGGGGAACACTCTAATTTAGTAAAACTCGAACAAAGCCTGGATATAAGAGAGCATCTCCCACTGCTGTGCTAAGCATATAGAAGTATAAAAGTTATAAGCAAAGCATATATAATTTTTAAAAAACCACTTTGGGATAATTACTAACTGCCTTTTTAAATTTAAAATTCTCAACTCAGTACTTATTAAGTCAGGACCATAATTTGTGAAATAAAGTAATTATCAGCTGCCATAGTTTTGTCACTAATGGGAAATCCACAGGATAGGAGCAGGCAGAGAACAGTTACCAGCTGTGCCCAGAAAGTACAAAGGAAAGCTGGGCATGATGGCACAGGCCTGTAACCCCAGTACTTGGGAGGCTGAGACAGGAGGATCATAGGTTCGAAGCCAGTCTGGGCAACTTAGCGAGACCCTCCCTTCAAAATAAAAAAAAAAAATAAACCAGGTGTGGTGGCACATTACCTGTAATCCCAGTAACTTGGGAGGCTGAGACAGGAGGACCACAGATTCAAGGCCACCCTTAGCAACTTAGTGAGACCCTGTTTCAAAATAAAAAGGAATTTTTTAAAGGGCTGGGGGCATGTGGTGGACAAAAAAAAAAGGGTTCTTCTGTGAATGCATACACACATCAAATTATCAATGATCAGAAATGAGCAATGAATTCTGCATAAAATAAAGCTTTTAAACTGGACTGTGAGGGAGCAAGGCATTGTGCTGTCCAGAGTGGGATGGCATTTCAGGAAGCCCCAAGAGCGTGCAGTGCCCAGACACACAGCAGCTGGCTTTGGAGGTTAGATCAAGCATCTTTGACTGCATTTTGTGTCTTTTTGGGGGAGGTGGCTGGAGGGGAGGCCACAGAAGGCTCTTATGCCGAGGAGTGACCATCAGTCTGTGCTTTGCAAGTTCCTTGTATGTATAAGTCCCATACATATTTGTCAAATTGACTTTTTAAAAGATAATGGAACAGCAGCTAAAAATTCTCCTGAATATAATTACAGTGCTTTAGGCTGGGAACATTTTCATGCTAGGTGTGGTTAACACCTATTGTTGGTTTCCTAGCAACCATGCATCCTTTCCTGGAGAAATCTGAAGGGTCACTTGAACGTCTCCACTTCAGAGTCACTCAAAGGAAATGCTCTAGGAGACGTTTATCTCATTGGTCCCTCACCTCCAGAGCATACAAGTCCTGTTTAGAAGGGATTATCGAGTTTGGGATGGGGGAGGACTCTGCTTCTGCAGGGAGGGTTGGGGAGGACAGGGTGGGAGATGCTGTGAGGCGCTGTCCTATCACGCACATTCGCATCAGAGTAAGGTCTTTACAGAAAAGGTAAACACAAAGGAATTTGTAGAGAGAGGTTCAGATGAATGTGGGGCAGAATACTGTAGGGGAACTCCTGAGGGTGAGGTTTGGTGGAAGGAGGGCAGGTATGAAAGGAGCTGTGGACTGATCAGGGAGCACCACCAAGGGCTGGGGTGTAACGTGGTGCTTGCCTAGCATGTGTCAGGCCTTGGGGTTGATCCCCAGCACTGCAAAAGCAATACCACGACCATCATCAAGATGCTGAGCATCTTTTTGTCACTGCTGTGAAAAACAGGAGAATATGCCACCCCCAAATATGCCACTTTGGCATAAGGATTTTGTTGTTGAGGCAACTAAAAAAAAGCAGGCACAAGACAAACTCTCTGACCCCCTTTCTACCAGACAACCCTAGACTCCTACCATCCCAAAGACAGCACCAGAGGAATCTACATAACAAAACTTGCCAATTATAGTCCTGACCTTCCATTAGGTCCACCATATATTTACTTTTCCACAATTTCTCACTCCTAGAAGCTCAATGCCCTTTCCCTTTGTCTTGTCACATCCCTAAAAAATTATTATTATGTTGCTAAGATGCAATATAAGCTCAAATTCTAGCTACCCTCGCAGTTACTCCTCTTTGGGTATGCCCATGTGTGTGTAGAATGTGTATGCTATAAGCTACTGTTTATTTTTCTGTAGTTAATCTTTTATTTCCTTTGTTTTCTTTCTTTCTTTCTTTTTTTTGTGGTACTGGGGATTGAACTCAAGGGCATTCTACCTCCAAGTTATACCCCCAGCCCTATTTTTTATTTTTATTTTGAAACAGGGTCTCACTAGGCTGATGAGAGTCTCACTACTTGCTAAGGCTGTCCTCGAACCTGCGATCTTCCTATCTCAGCCTCCCAAGTACTGGGATGACAGGCTCATGCCACCACGCCCGGCTTTTTTGTTTCCTTTTGTTAGTCTTTTGCCAGTCTAGCTCACAGGGCTTCAACCAGTGAACCTAAGATGGGGAGAGGGAAGACTAATTTCTCTCTCCTAGCTACAATAGCCTTTAAGGAAGTTGTTGCTATCCTCAATTTATAGTTGTATAAACAGAGACTCACAGAAGCTAAGTGGCTTGACCAAACTATCCAGAGCAGGGCTTCATCACTCCAGGGACATGGGACACAAGTGCAGAAGAGCCAGAGAAGAACTTCCCTGTTGGGCCCTCCACCCAGTGCCATGAAAGGGCCTGGTAGACTAGCAGAAGCCTGCTATAGAGTACCCGGCCTCTTCCACGTGGCAGTGACTCAGCATATCAATGGCAAAGATGGCACTGGCGGACCCCTCAGAGGGAGGTCCCGCGGTTAGCCCCACCTAACCTCAGGAGGGCTATGATAGGCAGTTACCTCCTTCCGTGCTCACGGACAACAGGTGCCTCCGCCTATGATAGGTTACAGGGGGGCGTAATGACCTGACCGTCCCCGTGCCATTGGGTCCCACCTTACTGCCCGGGGATTTCCTTTATGGCCTTTACTTTAAAAGTGCAACTGTCTTTCTAATAAACAAGATCTTGCTTGACTTGTCTCCTGGCTCGTGGTGCTGCTTGTTTGGGCCGTCGACACTTACTTCCCTGCTTAGTTCGCGCCGCTGCTGAGCCGGTTCCCGGCACTTCCCAACTCACCCTGGTTGCCTGTGGCCAGCTGGTGCCAAGTCCAGCGCACTTCGCTGATCTTCCTTGACCTCTCTTTGGTATTTGACTTTCCCACTTCCTCCTCAAAGCATTGCATGCTTCCTGTCCTCGTCCTACCTATGTACCTTCTGCCTCTCCAGTTGCTTCTTGAAGTGTGTGTGGCAAGAATCTCTTCCACTGGTCACCTCTTCCCGTAAGAGTTGGGATTCCCAAGAACTCAGCCCCAGCCTCTTCTCATACAACAACCCCTCTATGCTGATTTTTCTACTGCCCAGGCTTCAACCACTGCTCACATACTGACAACCCATACAGTCTCCACTTCAAATAGTTTATCTGCCTCCAGTGCCATAGCTCTCAGATTTCTATGTGCAAGTGAATATGTGCAAAGAGGAGTCTTTGGACTGGCAGCATAAGCATCACCTGAGGGGTCATTAGAAATTAAGAATCCCATGTAATACCAACAGCCACTCCTTCAGAATCTGCATTTTTGCTGGACATGGTGGCACAGTCCTGTAATCTCAGTACTTGGGAGACTGAGACAGGAGGATCACCGGCTCAAAGCCAGCCTCGGCAATTTAGCAAGAACTTCAGCAACTTAATGAGACCCTTTTTCCAAATAAAAAATAAAAGGGCTGGGAATGTAGCTCGGAGGTAGAATGGGTTCAGTCCCCACCACAACACACACACACACACACACACACACACACACACACACACACTCACACACACCACTAAAAAAAAAATAAAAAACTAAAAACAACAACACATGGCCACTGTGTCTTTGAGGTTCCTTTCAGAACTCAACAATCCAATTCTGTGATTACAGAATGAGTATTAATGAACTTAACAGCAGCACGTCCTCTCCAAGGGGGAAGAGAAATCACAGTCTGTAACTGCTTCATAGACTGAATCATAGCTTTGCCCTGGACATGAGAGTTGCTTAAATAAACCCTGTACTCTGCACACCCACCTCCCACTATTCTGACCTAACTTTGTCTTGACTTATCAGATGAGGAGGGAGGGAAAGGAGACTCTTCTAGAACTGGGGTCAGAACTGCTAGGAATGAAGTCGGTTGCCTAGCAACAAGCCTCTCCTCACCTCCCCCCCAGGTATTAATTTGTGATATTCCATTCCTCCTGCTCTTCTTTTAGGGCTGTATTTATTTTAACTATATTTTATCTATATAAAATTGGAAGGTAGAGAATGCATATACATTCTTATGCCAACATTACTGATAGGAAATTTGCATATCATAGAGAGAGGCAAGGGTCTTCAAATGAAGATCCCTTTGTTTGGCTATGCTTTATCCAACAGATATTTATTGAATTTCTGCAATGTGCCCAACACTCTGCAAAGTATTGTGTTCAGAAATCTTCTACAGGTAGGTTTAAAAACAGAAATGAGTCCCTTGTATACAAGAAGAACTAAGAATTGGCTGAGGGGGTCACGCACCAAAGTTCTAATTTTAAGAATATATATATGGGTTGCTGCACATATTAATCCACATCAGCAGTAAACATTTGAAAAATATCATTTACAATAACAAACCCACAAAGAACCTAGGAATTCAACTTACAAATGACGTGGATGATTCGTGTGATATGTAAGACTTATGAGGCCCGAGGGCGGCGGGGGGGGGCGGATATTTTAAGAAATCTTAACAAATGGTGGTATCTACCATGTGTGTGGATAGGAAAACTAAAAAAAAAAATTGTTTTTTTTTTGGTTATACTGGGGATTGAGCTCAGGGGAATTCTATATCTCAGAGCTACATCCTCAGCCCTTTTTATTTTTTGTTTTGAAACAGGGTCTCACTAGGTTGCTGAGAGTCTCACTGAATTGCTGAGGCTGTGCTGTCCTTGAACCTGCAATCATCCTGGTTCAGCCTCCCAAGTACTGGGATTATGTGCTCGGCTAAGACTCAAAATCTTTAAAAAGTTGGGCTGGGGATGTAGCTCAGTGATAGAGTGCTTGTCTAGCCTATGCAAGGTTCTGTGTTTGATTTCCAGCACTACAAAAAAAAAATCTTGAAGAAGTTAATTCTCCCCAAAGTAATCTGTGAATCCAATAGAATTTAGATGAAAACCACAATGGATCTTCATAAACTGATCTAAAAATGATACAGAGAAGTAAAAGGCTAATAATACCCATGGTAATTTTACATACAAAGGATATGGCAGAGCCGGGCATGGTGGCCCATGCCTGTACATGGGAGGCTGAGACAGGAGAATTGCACATTCAAGACCAGCCTCAGCAATTTAGAGACTTTCAGCAACCTAGCAAGACCCTGTTTCAAAACAAAAAATTAGAAAAGGGCTGAGGGTATAGCTCAGAGGTAGAATGCCTGTGGGTTCAATCCCTAGTACCACAGTAAACAAACAAACAAACATGGCAGGAGGCTTGACCAGATATTAAGATTTCTCATGAAGCTGTAGGAATTCTGGCAATGGGATATTGGTATAGAAATGGAAAAGTAAGTCACTAGAACAGAATGGGACCCCAGGAACAGACTTATACATTAGAGTCTTGATTCACAACGGAGGTAGGATCAGGGGAGAGAGGTTTAGTAAATGGTCCTGGGAAACTGGCTCGTTATAGGGGAAAAAAATTAAATTTCATCCCCATGTCATACTGTGCTGGTATTGAAAAACTGCTCTGGTATTAACTTCCAATAAAAATGTGAAAGGCAGTCAGAGTCTGGGTGCGCAGGCGCTCAGGCAGGGGGAGGCAGCAGCTTTGTCTGTTACTTCAGAGCTCCGACTCCTCCGTCTCTGCCCTTTGCCCTAATGATTAACCCAGAGTAAAGCCTTTAGCCTTAGGAATCCATAGAGGCAAGGCCTTTAGCCTAAAAATGTATAGAAGCAACTAAAAGCCCTAAGATCACAGTGACTCTGCTTGGCGCATTTTAATGCTGTAAAGATAGCAGGGGCCTATGCCTTGCTCTTAGAGATTACACACAGCTACACTGGCTGCAACTAGTGCCTCTGTTTACCTCCTATTCTTTGTGACCCATCCTTAGTAAGCTCCATGGGTTACTTCAAAGCACCCATAGTTGATGTGCAACCAATATGATAGAGGTAAAAACAAGGTAGATTATTGACCCCTGCACTTACTAAGGGCACTGTCTGGAGACAAGAAGTCACCACCTGCCTGAGGAATAAGTTACTAGCCCGTTGCCTTGGTAACGCTGATAAGAACATACCAATGTAAAAACTGTATATAAGGGCTGGGGTTGGAGGGAGGGGCAGAGTTCCATTTTCGGATTCTTCAGCGTGCACGCTGCTTTTCCTCTCTTCCCTTTCTATTTCTTGCTTTGTAATTTGTAATAAAATTTTGTTTAAGCTGCAACCAAGCTGCCTATTAGTTTTAATTTCCCAATTCAGCAAATCTTATCTGAATTGAGGGAAAGAGCCCACAGCGCCACTTCCACCATAACAATACCATAAGTAAAAATCTGTTCCAGATAGTGTTGCAGGAGGCTAGGTCCCCAGAGATAAGAGACAGTGGCTGGAGTTGGATAGCAGGTTATTTTATTCACTGGTGTGGCTCAGTAAGCAAAGCTCCAGGTCTGAGCCCTGCACTTAGACCATGCAAGTTCTTTTGTGCATTCGTCACTTAATTTTCAGAGGGGAGGGGGAAGCGTGAGACTTGTTTTGCCTAGCAGAAGCAAGATGCAGAAGCAGAACGGCAGTTAATCTGTGCATTGTTTCTCTCTTTTTCTAGCAGTTCTGTGCCATATCTCGCAGGCTGCCTGGGAAGGCTCTGCTTGTTCACCTCTGAGGGGGCCTGTGAAGAAGGCTGTATTCTTCTATCTTGTTCCTTGGTTTCTAATCAAGAGTAGTTTTGAAGGACATAGCCAGGTTCCTGCCTCAATAGCTTAAATAATAAAAGCAAAACTTTAAAAGACTCAGAATATGAGCGGGGCGTGGTGGCGCACACTTGTAATCCCAGTACTTTGGGAGGCGGAGACCGGAGGATCCGGGTTCGCGGCCAGCCTCAGCTCTCTTACTCTCTCTCTCTCTCTCTCTCTCTCTCTCCTTAGTGAGGCCCTCCGCAACTTCGTGAGACCCGGTTTCAAAATAAAGTATAAAAAATAGGGCCGGGGGTGTAGCGCGGAGGTAGAACGCCCCTGCATTCAATCCCCGGTACTGCAAAAAAAAAAAAGACTCAGAATATTAATATGAGAATACCTTTTTTCCCCTTTTTTTGGTATTGAGGATTGAACCCAGGGGTGCACTATTGTTGAGCTGCATCCCAAACCCTTTTTATTTTCTATTTTGAGACAGGGTCTCTCTAAGGGGCCCAGGTAGATCTAGAACTTGTGATTCTCCTCAGGCTCCCAAGTACCTCAGATTATAGACATACACCACCCACACCTGATTTATATGAAAATATCTTTGTAAGATTAGGGAGGGAATAATTTCATAAGACTGAAAGACACAAACAGTAATGGAAAAGATTGGTAATTTGCTAAAGGAAATTTTCAAAAAAGATACACTCATGAGTCTCATACAGATATAAAATTAATGTGTTTAAAGATTTTATCTCATCATAACAGGTATTTTAGTCCATTTGTGCTACTATAACAAAATACCCCAGAATGGATAATTCATAAAGAACACAAATGTATTTCTCAGAGTTCTGGAGGCTGGAAAGTCCAAAACCATGGCACTGGCAGGCAGCTTGTCTGCTGAAGGTCTGGGCCTGCTTCTAAGATGGCTCCCTGAACTCTGCATCCTCACAGGCAAAGGTGGCTGCAGGCAAAAGGAGAAACCTCCTCCTTCAAGCCCTTTTATAGGGGCACCTAATCCTGTGAAGGAGGAGACCTTGTGTCCTCATCCCCTCTTAAAAGCCCACCTTTTAAAGCTATCACATTGTCAACACCAGGGTCTAGGCGAGGACCCATCAAGCCATATCCCAGGAAACGAGACGGATGTAACAGTCATTCAAAGGGGAAAGCAAAGAACAGCGTACTTGTATGAAATAAAGAAATGTCGCCAGGCGTGGGGGCAAACACCACTATAATCCCAGTACAGGAGGATCACATGTTCAAGGCCAGCCTTAGCAATTAGGTGAGACCCTCTGTAATACCCTGTTTCAAAATAAAATTTAAAAAAATTTTAAAAGGGTTGTGGGTGTAACTCAGAGATAGAACACCCCTGGGCTTAATCCCCAGTAACCCCCCCCCAAAAAGTAAAGAGATGTTGAAATAAATTTAGAAATGGATAAAACTGGCTTTTTCTATGGCCACGTGGGTTGGGGTGGGGAGATTTAGAGGTGTGGGCAGAGGGAGTCAATTCAACCACAACCAGACAGAATTTATTTTCATGTCTAGAGGCAAGAATTATTTTGCATTGCTAGCAGTATCTGCAACTTAAAAGTTGCAAAATAGCTCAAAGACAATGAATAGCTAAAATTGGATCATCTGAATAGTGTGTGCTAAATAATTCATGGCTTTCCATAGGAGACTCCAGTAATTTTTTGGTTTATTCCAAATTTTCATATATATATATGTATATTATATATATATTTCATATATATATATATATAATATGTGCAAGAAAACTCTGTCCACCAAAAGATATTATAAATATGGTGAAATAATAAGCAATAGACTAGGAGAAGTTCTTTGCAGTACCTATAACAATAAAAGACTAGTATCCAAAATATATAAAGAACTTTTACAATTCAATTAAAAGACACCCAACACCCAGTAGAAAATAGGCAAATGACTTGAAGGGGCAAATTTAAAAAAAAGAAACTCGGTTGCTTGCCTAACATGTGTGGGGCCCTGGGTTCAATACCCAGTACTGCAAATTAAAAAAAAAAAACAACTCAAAATGACAGATAAATATATACAAAGATGCTCAATCCTACCATAATCAGAGAAATGCAAATTAAACCCACAGTTACATAAAATTTCGTTTTCATAAAAGATGCAGTCCGATAATTACAAATACTGAGGACAACATGGAACTATAGGAACAAACTACTGGTGTGAGTATAAATTGGTATGACTATTTTGGAAAGCAGGTTGCTATTTCTAGAAAAATTGAAGATATGCATGCCCTCAATCCAAGTAATTAATGAAAATATGAATCTCCTACATAATAAGAGCAGCCATGAGAATTCTTCCCAGGAAGGCGCTTTCTTTGGCTGGGGCGACTTTTTGATGAGGGGAAAGTCACTGCACAACAGAGGAGGGATTCTCTGCAGCCTGCGGAGGAGACATGACCCTGGCAGAGAGCCCCAGGTGTCTGCGAGGGGCAGGGGAGAGGCCCATGCTGGAATGGAGCTTTTGTTTTATTCGCTGATGTTTCCCAGATAACTGGAGCAGCGGCTGCCTGGCACAGAGCATGTGCTCCTTAAATATTCGTCAAATGATTTAATTCTATATTTATTGCATACAGGGTTCTACTTATATCTGTATCTATTAGCTAGAGGTTTTTTAAAAAACTCCTTCAAATCTCCTATATCTTTTTTTATTTTTATTTTTTGTAGTACTGGGGATTGAATCCAGGGGCATTCTACCTTCAAGCTACATTCCCAGCCCTTTTTATTCTTTTTTATTTTGAAATAGGGTCTCCCTAAGTTGCTGAAGCTGGCCTTAAGCCTGTGATCCTCCTGTCTCAGCCTCCCAAATACTGGGATTACAGGCATGCACCACCATGCCCAGCCCATCTCTTTTATTGTTTTCTCTCCCAGATCTAGCAGTTCCTGAAAAGGCGATCTTTAAATCTCCCACTCTAATCATGTCATCTTCTCATTTCACACTGTCAATTTCTCCTTGTGACTCTGTCCCTTAGTTTACTATATCATTTCCCAGGCTATGTTGTTGGGCATTGTCACTCAGGATTCCAAACTGCCAGCAACAGAAACTGACTTGGGCTCATTTAAGTCGAGAAAGTGCCGTCTGTAGTTATTTGGAGACCTGAAGCAGCAGGCTCAGGGCTACACCGCAAAGAATGTCAGGCCACAGAACAGGTCGGTGAGGAAGCTGCTGTTGCCACGGAGCTGTGGGGCTGCACCACCAATGCCAACGCTGACGGAGCAGTGCAGCCGGAGTGCCACCCGGAGCTCAGCCTCGCTGGAGACTCCTGCTGGCCAGAAAACTTGGTGGTCCCTCCCTCTCCCCAAACCAAGTGAGGCAAAGGTGTGCCAACAGGCAGAGACAGGGTCAGTGGCTTACTCTGAGGGAGGCTGGGAAAATGGCAGTGAGGAATTTTGACCTTCTATGGTACAAATGGAGAGTTCTTTAAATCCGGAAGTGGGTTAGGATGTGGGGCAGTATAAATGCCCACTCCAGGTCCATACAAATTCATGATTATATTTTCTTGATATAGTTGGTCCTAGATTTTGCCTTGATTTTTGCTCTGAGATATTAAATTCCTGAGCTATGTTTTTTTCATGTGCCTTACAGGGCTTACATTAGCCAGGAAAAGGGATAGAGCCGGCCTTCCCAGTATTGGGCAGGAGCCCCTATCCTGAAGTCTCTCTCTGGCTGGGATCCCCCCTCCATCTAGTTTATCTTGAAGTGCAGCTGGGCACAGGAAAGGGGTTTCCTTTTGGTCGGAGTTCTTTTTTTTTTGCAGTACCGGGGATTGAACGCGGGGACGTTCTACCTCCGCGCTACACCCCCAGCCCTATTTTTTATACTTTATTTTGAAACCGGGTCTCACAAAGTTGCGGAGGGCCCCACTAAGGAGAGAGAGAGAGAGAAAGAGAGAGAGAGACAGGGAGAGAGAGCTGAGGCTGACCGCGAACCCGGATCCTCCGGTCTCCGCCTCCCAAAGTACTGGGATTACAAGCGTGCGCCACCACGCCCGGCACAGTTGCCATTTTGGATCAGGCCTGGTCAGAGTTCTTTTTACCTTCTTTCGTAGACTTCCCAGTCTAGGAGGCTGGTCTGGTCCGTTTCCAGAAGGACAGGAGCTCTGGACAAAGAATGGAGCTGTACTATCCATGATTTTAGGAGTGCACTGGGGGTCCTGGAACATATCCCCCACGGATAAGGAGGAGACTAACTGTATGTGACATTGTCAGAGAAGGCAAAACTGTAGAGACAACAAGATCAGTGGCTGCAAGT
Source organism: Glis glis (assembly GCA_004027185.1). Taxonomy (NCBI): domain Eukaryota; kingdom Metazoa; phylum Chordata; class Mammalia; order Rodentia; family Gliridae; genus Glis; species Glis glis. The sequence continues at coordinate 27,696 of PVJS01004308.1, forward strand.
GGTTAGGAGGGAGAGAGGGATGACCAGGCAGAACACAGATTTTTAGGGCTGTGAAACAATTCTAATGATACATGTCATTACACATTTATCAAAATATATAGGATATACAACAACAAGTTGTATATTCTTTATTGTATATTCTATATTGTATCTTCTTTAGCCAGTCATGGTAGTGCACGCCTATAATCTCAGCTATAATCAGGCAGGAGGATCACTTGAACTCACAAGTTTGAGACCAGCCTGGGCAACATAGTGAGATCCAGTCTCAACAAAATAAAACAAGATGGGTATGGTGGCGCATGCTTGTAATCCCAGTATGTGGGAGGCTGAGACAGGAGGATCACAGGTTCAAGACCAACCTCAGCAACTCAGTGAGACTCTCAGCAACCTAGGGAGACCCTATTTCAAAATAAAAAGGGGTGGGGGTATAGGTCAGAGGCAGAATGCCTCTGGGTTCAATTCCCAGTTCCACAAACAGACCAAAAAATAGTAAATCTAATATAAACTATAGATGTCTGGTGATAATGAGGTGTCAATGTAGGCTCATTGATTATAACAAATGTTCCACTCTGGTGAGGGACATTGATAGTGGGGTAGGTAAACTCTCTTTACTTTCCACTCAGTTTTGCTGAGATACTAAAACTCTTCTAAAATATAATTTCTTAATTTTAAAAAAGTTACTGAATCACATTTAAAAAGAAGACAATGAAGCCAGGCATGGTAACACACACTTGTAATCCCAGTACTTGGGAGGCTGAGACAGGAGGATTGCAGGTTCGCGGCCAGCCTCAGCTACTTAGAGAGGCCCTCTGCAACTTAGTGAGACCCTGTTTCAAAATAAATAATAAAATAGGGCTGGGGATGTAACTCAGAGGTAGAATGCCTCTGGGTTCAATCCCCAGTACCGCACATGCACACAAAAGACGAAGATAATGAGTATGTGTAAGAGATGTGTTGCACTAGTCAGTTAATGGCTTATGCATATTTTGGGAGTTGCAAGAATTAATAGTTACTTTTCTCTCTTCTCAAGATAACCAAGAGGGGGCAAAAACTTTTATATAAACCCATATATTTTATGTTTACCCAGGTTTGCCACTTGATAAGTAGCAATAAGACAACTTGGCAATAGTGAGAGAATCCAATGAACACACAGGACATTTGATAAGATACGATTTAGAGACTACAAGCCACTGTTATAAGTTTAAAAGTATTATTTAAAATAGCCAGCTGGTGTCCCTTTTCCACAAATAACCTCAGACCATGAACTCTGAGGTCATACAAGTGAGGCTTTTTATTTACCCTAAAGTTTGATAAACAAGACGAGGTTGTAAAGAAGACTGGGATTTTTTGAATGATGATGTGCCCTGTCTCCCTTAAGGATGAACAGAGAAGTTATTTATTTTGCTTGGCAACAATACAGTTTCTCTCTTCCAAAGAATTTAAAGTATTTGTACAAATATTAATTGATAGCATTGTGGAGGAGGAGAAGGGGGAGGGTGGAGAATAAGAAGAAAGAGGAAGAAGAGGAGTAGAGAAGGAGGTGGTGACTAGCAGTTGGTAAAGATGGTAAAACTTTCTCTCTTTTCCCTCTTATCCTCTCTGTATTTTGGTGCTGGGGATTGAACCCAGGGCTTCACGCATGCTAAGCACCTGCTCTACTGCTTACTCCAGCCTCTATGTTTTTCTCAATCCCTAAGATGTCCACACCTATGACAGCTCATCAAAAAAGTCAGGTGCAAGCCGGGCATGGTGGTGCATGCCTGTAATCCCAGTACTTGGGAGGCTGAGAGAGGAGGATCCCAGGTCTGAGGATAGCCTCAACAGTATTGTGAGACTCTTAGCAACCTAGCGAGACCCTGTTTCAAATCAAAAACTAAAAAGGGCTGGGGGTGTAGCCTGGAGGTAGAATGCTCCTGGGTTCAATCCCCAGTACCAAAAAAAAAAAAAACCAACCCAAAAAAGGCCAGTGCAAATTACTCTGCTCTCAGCCTAATAGTTGTAATAGTTGATGTATAAATGAGAGTACCCCGCTCTATAAAATTGTCTTTACACTCTTACATTTCTGTCTCAGCTAGGAAAAAGGGAAAATATTTGCACAATCTGATCTGCTATCTCAGTTCAGGATTTCCTCAAGTCTGTTTAATTCAATTTAATAAATATTGATTGAGCATCTTCTAAATTCTAGACATTCTAGGAATTTGATGGTGGATATATTAATGCAGTGGTCCTCAGAGTATGCTCCTAAGGCTGGTAACATCAGTTTTATCATGGCAGGAGACATGGCAGAGAAAACCACTCACTGCACGGCCAGAAAGCAAAAGAGAGTGAGAGCCAGGCGGGCGTGGTGGCGCACACCTGTGATCCCAGTACTTGTGAGGCTGAGACAGGAGGATCGTAGGTTCGAGGGCAGCCTCGGCAACTTAGCAGGACCCTGTTTCAAAATAAAGCAGTACTGGGGTGTAGCTCAGAGGTAAAATGCTCTGGGTTCAATCCCCAGTACAAAAACAAGAGAGAAAGAGAAAGAGAGAAAGGCGCTGGGGTCTTTGGGGCATGCCCCTAATTACCTAAGTAGCTCGCACTAGGTCCTACCTCTTAAAGACTCCACCACTTCCCAGTAATGCCAACCTGGGATCCAGCCTTTATTTAACACATGGGCCTTTGGGGGACATTTAAGACCCAAACTACAGCAGCAACTGAGTGGGAAACCGGGGGACTTGGCCCAGCAGTCTGTGTTCTAGCAAGTTATCCAGGTGACTGGGGGCACAAAAGTTTGAGAATTGCTATGTTAAGGGATGACTCGATACAATGCCTCACACACAGCAGCTCAATAAGCATTAGATGAATGACAAGACGAAGAGTGGAGCTGTTAGTTAAGAGTTCTTGGGGGAAAGGGCAAAATTAGCGTATTTATAAGAATGTGCCCCCCAACACACACCTGAGCTCTCAGACAGCTTGTTGGTTTCTTTTTTTTGTGTTCATTTAATGATGATTGCTCACTTCTAGTTGTAGGACAAAGTAAATAATAAAATAACATTAACAACAGACAAAATGAGAATCAATAGGAGCTTTGGGGAATTTTGGTGACACACAACTTGGTTTCAAATGATGAACTGGGATAAAAAAAAAAACCTGAGTCTAGTTTTTTTTTTTTTCCTCTTGTGATACTGGGGCTTGAACCCAGGGGCATTCTATCTCCAGAGCTACACCCCCAGCCTGATTCTTATTTTTTATTTTGAAACAGGGTCTCCTTAGGTTGCTGAGAGACTCTCTCTACATTGCTGAGGCTGGCCTCAACTTGCAATCCTCCTGTCTCAGCCTCCCAAGTACTGGGATGACAGGCGTGCACCACCATGCCTGGCATTTGGTTTGTTATATATAATAAGAATAGAGTTCATGATTAACCCCCTCTAAGTTGAGAGAAGACAGCTGCCTCTCTCCTCCCTTTCTGGAAGCGTCCTGAACTGGCTGGCAGAGCTCAGATCAGCTCTTTTAGTGAAGTTGGCACTTGACCAGGGACGTGGGACTTCCTCCAGGAAAGGCTTTTCTCTGTGAAGGAAACGCTTGTGTCTCTTCTAAGCTCCGCCCGCCCTCCGCCTGGCTCTTTGCAACCCCTTTCTTCCCCCTCTGACTCCTCTGCAGGGGCTTTCTTTGGCATTCAAAAACCTTAGAACAATTTGCCCTGCCTCCGAGTGAAATCAAAGCCAGGGAGCACTTGGAAGTGAGCTTCTGCAGTCGCCCTGGGACCCTGAGCGTCCCTCTGCCCCAGCAGAGGCTTGAGCCTCTTAAGACATGAGGGCTCTTCGGTTTCATAATGTGACTTTTGTCACAGTGGAACGCACTTTTGACTCTCACTTCCTGTTTTAATTCTACTTGGAAATAAGAAAATCTGCTGAGAGTTGGTTTCAAAAGGGCTTCTTGAAGAAGCATTCTCTGCCAACTAGAAAAGCAGACGAGGACAGAACAGCGGCCAGCGTGCATGGAAGTCAGGGGGCGCTGACTTGCGGGGTCGCCCCCACTTTGTTGGGACAGGGAGGCTTCTTCCTGGAAGGACTGTGAAGGAGGTCTCTGAAGGAGAGAGAGCTAGCGTTTCCCTGGGGGAGAACAGGTGTAGGGAGCCGGCAGGGGAGGAGTGGAGCTTCAAAGGCTCCAAAGGCAGCCAGGGGCCTCGTGCAGGTTTCAGAGAGAATGAGCTGAGCTAACTTGGTTTCCAGGAAGCTGAGCCGGGCATCGTGGCACACGCCTGTAATCCCAGTACTTGGGAGGCTGAGACAGGAGGATCCTGTCAGGTTTGAGAACAACCTTGGCAACTTAGCGAGACACTGCCTCAAAATAAAATATAAAATAGGGCTAGGGGGTGTGGCTTGGAGGTAGAATGCCTATGGGTTCAATCTCCAGTACCACCAAAAACAAATAAACAAAACAAAACAAAAACACTGTGTGAAAGAAGGAAGCAGTGCTAACCAGATGTGATGGTGCATGCCTGTCATCCCAGTACTTGGGAGGCTGAGACAAGAGAATCACAGGTTCGAGGCCAACCTCAGCAACTTAGCGAGACCCTGTTTCAAAATAAAAAATAAAAAGGACTGGGGGTATAGCTCAGAGGTAGAATGCCCCTGGTTCAATCCCCAGTATAATAAATAAATAAATAAATAAATACATAAATAAATAATAAATAAATAAATGCAAGCAGTGGTGGGTGGGGGAGCTAAGGTGGTGTCTTCAGTGACAGCCGGGATCCAGGTGGAGTGGAACTTGGACGCCAGCAGGTTGTTCTTGCTGCCTCCTGGTCCAGTGCCCTTTCCCCTACCCCAGAGCACCATCAGCTCTTCCCCCAGATCCCTCCTTGGCAGAGCAGGGTACACAGTCCCTGTGGAACCCGAGGCACTGCTGGAAATGGAATAGAGAGTGTCAGAAAGTTCTTTGAAGTATCATATTTTGTCTGGAAAAAAATCATGCAACGTCTGCATTCTACTTCATCAAATCAGTGTTCCAGGAAGCTGGGGCATCTTTTTTTTTTTTCCTGTGGCCTCCGGTGCCCTCTGCCCTACCCCACAAAGTTACACATTCTCCAGGATGGGAAGGAGCTCTACTGCCACGCAGCCTGTCTGTGGACACCCCATCGCGCATTATAGGATGCCAGGTTCACTCTGTGGGCTGCTGAGCATCTTTGCACAAATCATACCTTTCTGTGTCCTAGAGCAAGGAATGCCCTTCTCTTGAGTGAAAGGATTTACCAAACTGCATTTGTTCAAGTAAATCTCATTGTCATTGACTTCTAAAACCCTTTCTCCCCTCGCTCTGACACTCAGTTAACTGGCTCTACAGATCAATAGATGGGTAATTTGTGGGTACAGGGTGCCAGAGTCAACAACAGGAGGTCTAGGTTTAATTCCATTGCAGAGTATTTTGTGCATTATTCCCCCACCCCTGATTTGCAAGGGGTATATTTCAAGACCCCCAGTGGATGCCTGAAGCTGCAGTTAGTATTGAATCCTATACCTACTGTGTTCTTTCCATTACATACAGATTTAATGCCTTTCCATCTTAACTATGCACTCGCCATGCACAGTGGCTATAACTTTTGCAGCTTGAGATATGACAGCAAAATTAGTATGAATTTCTTTTTCTTTCTTCATGATTTCATGGATGGAAGATTCGTTCTCACAGAAGCAACCTCAGTATATGATTTTTTTATCCTTAAATTGAGAACTTTCAACCTTTTCACTTGTAAGAAGCATTTATAGCTTTTCTTTGACATACCTTAATTGCCAGCATCACTACATTAAGTAAAGTAAGGGCTACTTGGACATAAGTACTGTGATACTGCAGTGGTCAGTCTGATAACCTAAATGGCTGTTAAGTGACTAACGAGCAGGTAGTGTACACAGTGTGGACACACTGGACAAAGGGATGGTTCATATCATGGGCCAGATGGAGTGGGACAATGAAAGAGTTGATCACACCACTCAGAATGGAGTGTAAGTTAAAACTTATGATTTTTTTTTTTTTTTGTACAGGGGATTGAATCCAGGGCCATTCTACCTCTGAGCTTCACCCCCAACCCTTTTTATTTTTTGTTTGGAAAAAGTGTCTTGCTGGGTTGCTGAGAGTCTTGCTAAGTTGCCAAGGCTGGTCTTGAACCTGCAGTCGCCCTATCTCAGCCTCCCAAGTACTGGGATTACAGACATGTGCCGCCACACCTGGCTTAAATTGTTTACCTCTAGGATCTTCCATTTGCTATTTTGGGACTACAGTTGACCACAGGTAACTGAAAACATGAAAAACTGAAAAGCCTTGGATAAGGGGGGAACTTCTGTGCTTTTTATAGATGTGGAAATGTAAGACTAAAAATAGGCTGACTCACTCAAGGTCACAACGATATTATTTGGGGGAGTTGTGAAAGTGAGAAAGACAAAAGAAAAGCTAATCTTCTAAAACAGAGTTCAGCAAACTTTTTCATAAGGGGCCAGATAGTAAATTTTTTTTTTTTTTTTGCGGTACTGGGGATTGAACGCAGGGGCGTTCTACCTCCGCGCTACACCCCCGGCCCTATTTTTTTATGCTTTATTTTTGAAACCGGGTCTCACGAAGTTGTGGAGGGCCTCACTAGGTAGAGAGAGAGAGAGAGAGACAGGGGAGAGAGAGAGAGAGAGGAGAAGGGAGAGAGAGAGAGAGATAGATTGCGCGTGCACGCGCGCATGCGCGCTGAGGTTGGCCGCGAACTCGGATCCTCCGGTCTCCGCCTCCCAAAGTACTGGGATTACAAGTGTGCGCCACCACGCCTGGCAGATAGTAAATATTTTAAGGTTAGGGGCCATACAGTCTCTGCCACTGTAGCAAAGTAGCCACAGACACGTGACCAAATGGACATGGATATGTCCCAATAAAACTGTATTTACAAAAAATAGGTGATAACATTAGACTATAACAATTTTTTTTGAAAAGGGAAAATAATGCATTGGCAAAAATGTAGAGAAGTTGGAACACTCGTGCATTACTGTTGGGAATAAAAAATGATGTAGCCACTGTGGATACTAGTTTGGCGCAGCCTCAAAAAGTTAAACATATTATTACCATATGACTCAGCAATTTACTCCTAGGTATATAGTAAAAAGAATTGAAAACAAAGACTCAAGCAAGTTCACATGCATGTACGTTCACAGCAGCACTTTCACAACAGCTAAAAGGCAGAAATAAGGAAAATGCCTATTAGTGGATGAGTGGATAAAGAAACTGTATACACAGTATATACACACAATAGAATATTATTTATCCATAAAGAGGAATGAAGCGCTGACATACTATGATGTTGGTGAACATCCTAACTAGTATGCTAAGTGAAAGAAGCCGACACAACAAGTTGCATATTCTATGATTTCATTTGCATGAAATATCCAGAAGAGATAACTCCAGAGACAGAGAAAACAAATTGGTTGTCACTGGGGCTGGGGGGGAGGAAGGAATAGTATGAAAATGCTTAATGAGAAGATTTTAATACTAGATAGAGGTGGTGGTTGTACATCTTTGTGAATGTACCAAATACCACTGAATTGTTCACTCTAAAGCACTTTTATGTTATGTGAATTTCACCCCAATAAATTATTTTTTGGGGTACTGGAGATGGAACTCAGGGGCATTCTACCTCTGAGGTATACCCCCAGAATTATTTTATTTTTAATTTTGAAACAGCATCTTGCTAAGTTACCACATGCTGGCCTCAAACCTGTGATCCTTCTGTCTCAGCCTCCCAAGTATTGGGATTACAGGTGTGGGCCACTAAGCCTGGCTTAATAAATTATTATTATTATTATTGTTATTTATTTGTGTGTGTGTGTGTGTGTGTGTGTGTGTGTGTGTGTGTGGTACTGGGAATGGAACTCAGGGACATTCTACCTTTGAGCTACACCTCCAGCCCTTTTTATTTTTTGTGTTGAAATGGGATCTCACCAAGTTGCTGAGGGCCTTGCTAAGTTGCTGAGGCTGGCCCTGAACCTGTGATTCTTGTGTCTCAGCCTCCCAAGTACTGGGATTACAGGGACGCGCCACCACACCTGGCTCAATAAATTATTTTTTAAAAAGGCAACAAGGTGGATGTGGCTCATAGACTGTAATATGTCAATTTCTGTTATAAAAGAGAATGGAATGGTTCAATCGATGTGAATTTTTATTGTCAAAGATGCTTATTGTTATTATAATCATTTATTCCATTGAAGAAAAGAGTAAAGCAACTTTCCAGGTATAATATTAGCAGAACCAAGATTATTAATGAATGTGAAGATTCCTCCAAACCTAACCAGGTTTTAGACAAATTTCAGACTCAATTTAAATTAATTGAATCTTTTGGTAAAGACCAAATTCAGTGTTGACCGGCCTTTACTATTTTTAGAATCCATCAGACATCTCCCATCCCAATTTTGGGTACAAGAATAAATGTTTGTACTTTTTTCAACTTCTTGTTTCTAAGGAAGAAGATCCTATAAAAAGTCTCATGTAAAATGTTCCAGAAACTTTTGGGCCATCAAAGAATTCTAAAGAAACAAGGGAATTAGTTCATTGTAAAGGAAGCTGGAAGACAGTAGATAATTCCATCTATTAAACACACAGAATGCCTTTCTTAAAGACAATTCCAAGGATTTAATCAATTTGGGGTTCAATGACCCCAGAATCATGTCTAAGTCAAATATGAAAACAAATGGTGTGAACACTGGGTGTTGTGGAAGATGAGGAGTTCTCACGTGAAAGCGCACAGCACGACCTGGTAATCTCACTGCTATTTTAAAGCGATGTTAACAGTTGGGAAGCATAAAAAAGGGGGCTGTTTTCCCAGGAGAGGAAGAAGTTAGAAAGGAAACAATGTCTGTGATTTGTCTATGGTGTCCCGGTCAGCTTTCCCAGGTCAGCTTTTCCCAGATTTGCCACCAGGCCATTTCACCGGCCAGCAAGCCATGTTTAAAGTTAGAGTAAGGGCGATTCAGGCTTTGAAAGAATCACTAGCAAGCAGAGCCGCCTGACACTAGAAGGGCACATCCCTGAGCCAGGACCGTCTTCTAAAGCACACTGCTTCCTAACTCAGATGCCCAGGGTTCTGGGGCGTGGTCCCTTCACCTGGTAGGAGCCAGTTCCCTTGGGAAACACCAAACAGTCATTACAGGTTAGCATCCCAACCCCAAACGCTCCAAAAATCTGAAATGTCCCCAAATCCAAACCTTTTTGAGCACTGACATGAGCCACAAGTGGAAATTTCCACACCCGCCCTAATGGCATGGGTTGCAGTCAAAATGCAGGCGGACACCACACAACTCCTTCATTGTCCCCAAGGGAAAAAGACTCTCCCAGCTACTTCAGTTTAATTCACAAGCTTCATTCCATGCACACAATTATTAAAAATATTATATTCAATTATTTTCAGGCTATATGGATATAGTATATATGGAACAAATGAATTTTGTATCTACACTTGGGTCTTCTCCCTGAGATATATCATTATTTATATGCAAATATTTCATAGTCTGAAAAAATCCTAAATCTGAAACACTTCTGGACTCAAGCATTTAGGTGTGATGGTCCAGTGCCACGTTTGCTGCTTGCTGAAGTCCCTCACATAACAACTCTGGGTCCAAAATTATTATTTTTTATATTTTTTATTTTTTTGCGCTACTGGGGATTGAACCCAGGGGCATTCTACCTCCGAGCTATGCCCCCAGCCCTATTTTTTTTATTATTTATTTTGAGACAGGGTCTCACTAAGTTGCGGAGGGCCTCACTTAAGTAGCTGAGGCTGACCGCGAACCCGGATCCTCCTGTCTCAGCCTCCCAAGTACTGGGATTACAAGCGTGTGCCACCACACCTGGCTTTAAAATTATTATTTTTAATAACGGGGTCTGCTGAGGAGGAGCCAGGCAATTCTCCTGACCTCGTGCAGCCAGCATCCTTTTTTATTAAGGGTTTAAACAAAGCAACCGGCAAGGGGGTCAGGAGTTAAGTTTAGGGTTACAGGCTAAGTTTTAGGAAAAGGCAGTCACAGCTAGGTTTAGGGTGTGGCAGTCATAAGTTGTCTAGAGAGGGGCAAGGTAAACATTTCAGGGAGAAAAAAAGGTCATTAAAGTCCACCTTTCAGTCCCATCCAGTCCAAGGAAGCTTGTCTGCATGCTGACAGTTTCCACTCAGCATGTACTGTGTACCTAGCTGAGCCAGTCCGAAATGGTGACCTCATTGCGTGGGCTAAGATGGCCCCCACCATTTAAGATAAGGGATACTCAACCTATACTTACTTTTTTTTTTTTTGCGGTACTGGGGATTGAACCTAGGGGCATTCTACCTCCAAGCTTCACCCTCAGCCCTATTTTTTGTTCTTTATTTTGAAACAGCGTCTCACTAAGTTGCGGAGGGTCTCACTAAGTAACTGAGGCTGGCAGTGAACCCGGATCCTCCTGTTCAGCCTCCCAAGTACTGGGATTACAAGCGTGCGCCACCACACCCGGCTATACTTACCTTTTAGTATGAATCAGTTTAAAGGAACGGACATTTACATTTAGCCAAATTTAACAGTGAAATAAAAAGTATTGTTTTTTGAGTTCTAGTTCTGTGGAGCAGATTGGAAAAGCATATTTCTGGACAGAAGCTTCTCTCTTGAACATTCACTTTATAGAAGCTTCCAATTCTGCCCGGGACAAAGGCTGGCCTAGGAAGTGCAGATGATGGCTCTGGAGTAGTGGATGAGAAACCCTTTGAATGGGGGGCAGACACTGCAACATGTAAAAACATCAATGGATTATGGAAGATTCATTTAGCTCCACTTCTTAGGTTGCAAGAGTTCACAAGCAGGATGGGAGGAGGGTTATTGGTGATGCCTTTTTCTTTTTTTTTTTTTGAGGTACTAAGATTGAACTCAGGGATATTCTACCTCCGAGTGACACCCTCGGCCCTTTTTTCCTTTTTGTTTGGAAACAGGGTCTCACTAGGTTGCTGAGAGTCTTGCTATGTTGCTGAGGCTGTCCTTGAACCTGCAATCCTCCTGTCTCAGCCTCCTGAGTACTGGGATTTGCAGGTGTGTTTGTTTTCATGCTTTGTTGTATGTTCTGCAATGAGCTGTGTTACTTTCATAATCAGTAAAAAAAAAAAATCTAAAGAATGTAAAATAAAAAAAACATACGCTACCTACAAATTATTTTCCTTGGTGCATCCAAATTTCCATTCAATTTGTCATCACCACCCTTCTGAAACTGCTTCTTAAAATAATTGCAATAGGAAAGTTCCAAGAATTACTCTGGCTGTAGCTTTTGGTGAGACTGATCAATGTTCTCCATCCACGCAGCCACGGAGAACTCCAAGGATCAGATGTTCCAATCGCACTGGGGTGTGGACAGGTTGCCAGGCTCGGCTTGATTGAAAGAGACAGTTGGAACTGTTCTGTCCCTCCCTGTGTGGAGACACAGTCTTAGAAATAGTTGTCCTTTTGTACTGTTTCCCACATGCTTAAACTAAAACGCCATAAATAGTGTGTACACTGTGTAAGGCCTCATCTCCCCTATTTGGTGTGGAGGAGGAGGAAGGGGGACTCCATCTTCTCATTATAATGCTAGTGGTGAACCAGTGAGTGAATAGGGATCCCAGGATGTGGTATCAACATGGACTTCCCTGAGGCCGGGATAGGAAAGGGGGTTTAAAATGGACTTTTGTAAGCCAGGCATGGTGGCACACTCCTGTAATCCCAGTACTTGGGAGGCTGAGACAGGAGGATGGCAGGTTCGAGGACAGCCTCAGTAAGCAGTGAGACTCTCATCAACCTAGCAAGACCCTGTCCCTGTTTCAAGATAAAAATAAAATTGGGCTAGGGGTGTAGCTTGTGCATGTGGTACTGGGGATTGAACCCAGGGGGCTCTCTACCACTGGGCTACATCTCCAGCCCTTTTTATTTTTTATTTTGAAACAGGGTATCACAAAGTTGCCCAGGCTGGTCCTGGAATCTGTGATCCTTTTGTCTCTGCCTCCCAAGAACTGGGATTGCAGGTGTGTGTCACCATGCCCAGCTTAAAAAAATATTTTTATTTATGTATTAAATGCATACATGGATTAAGTAAACATATATTTTAAACATATATATTTGGTACTGGAGATTGAACCCAGGGGCATTCTACCTGTGAGCTACATCCCAGCCCTATTTTTGTTGTTGTTGTTCTGAAACAGGCTTGCTAAATTGCTGAGGGTTTCACTAAGTTACTGAGGCTGGCCTCAAACCTGTGATCTTCCTGTCTCAGCCTCCCAAGAACAGGGATTACAGGCATGCACTACCACGCCCGGCTAAAAATATTTTAATACTCCTTTTACTTCCCATCTATGCTTCAGTGAAGGTCAGTATCAATGTCTGGAAGAGGGTAGGAATATTTTATTATCACAGAAAGTTGCTTTATTTTTGAGAGCTAGAATACAGGGCCTAATTACCAAACCAGAGCCACTCGTCCTCACTTTTATGATAATGCAGTAACAGCACATGCCCTCCCCCACTGCTTTGGATGGGGGGGCAGCTCATGGGTGTCCGCAGGTCATGGGGCATTCGACTGTTGGAGGTACCATCTCAGGCTGAAGTGAGGCTGAAAGCTGCACAATGTCAGAATACCTATAATCGCTCCTTTTGGATATTTGCACTTTGCAGTAAGGTTATTTTTACATCAATGACTCAAGTTTCAAATCTTCCACCAAGATGCCTTTTTTGGGGGGAGTGGGGGTCCCTGTCCTTTCTGGAGCAGTTAGAATCCTTGCCAATGCATTCCCCACCCCGGGCCTGCCTGTCCAAATACGAGCTGTCTAAGAGATGTTGCCTGCCTTTAGTGAGATACGCTCCTGCTCCTATTTGCAAGGCCTTGAAAGTTAAGCCTACATGACGGAAACTGCCAGAGGCTCCACAGAGACTGGCCCCTCTCAATTCCATCTTGTGTCTCTGTTCAGATCTGGTTTTGTATATTTGGATTCTTGCATCCTGCAAGGAAATCATGACTTTGATTAGCTGCCCAGGTCAGCCAAGGGCTGGCACAGATGCGCTCTGTTGTAATCAAGATGGTTTAGGAGAGTCCAACCATCTGTTTCAGCCTGGCACCCTCGGGGTGGCTCTATGTTGGCGGGGTCACCATGTTCCAAGCCCTTAGATTGGCAAGGTCAGCTACTAATATCATGTGGTTGATTCCTAGTAATCAAACTCACAGAAGGGTGATGGCTAAACATACCTCATAATGTGCTTGTGAGGTTTAAATAAGAGAGTGGATGTAGAGTTTTTTCACCTCTGCCTGGCACATGTAGTAAGTGCTCTGTAAATGACTTTTATGTTTTACAGTGACCTGCCAAACAGCATTTGCAGTACAGGGTAAACACCAACAGATATTGACTCTTGAAGACTCCTTCCCCTAGATTCCGGGATCCACACAGAGCTCCATCCAACAGGCAGTCAGTCACTTTGTGATGAAGTAGATCACTTTAACAAACCGTTCCAGTCCTAGTCCTACAGATGCCACTGGCCCATCCTGTGGAGGTCCTCTGGTCACTCTATCAGCTCAAGAGGTGTTCTTGTCTGCTGGTTATGTTTGGACCATGTTTATGAGGATATTTGAAGTGCTATGCTGGCGCAGATGGCCTATCTTAGCCATTCTATGTTGATACTTGTTAGTGTCCATTGTGGTCCATTGTGGTATTGACTGAGGATGCCTGAGGATGCTAGTTTCTTCAAGTGCAATATCATCCAGCTGCGGCAGCACAAACACAGTGCCTACCGATGAACCCTTACTGTCCACACTCCTGGAATCATCATGGTGCTGGGGCTGGCATGTGGATTCCAGAGAGTTTGACAAAATTCACTCACGTGCTTATATATAGTATGAAGTTACGCCCATGATCTGAATAAATGCTCCACTCCCAATCTGTGTTGCCCATTGAATTGCAATGCCCTCCTCCTTCCCATATCAACTAAGATAACTAACCAAACCCTTGGGAAACAGAGAAGCAAGACCTGAAGACCTGCCTACAAGGTGGGGTTAGGGCAGGGGTCAAAGTGCCAGGGTATCTGGGGCCAGCAGGAAATCAGGCAGACTGAAGGGGAATGGGCAATAAAAAAGGGCAGGAGGTGTAGCTCAGAGGTAGAACACTCTGGTTTCAATCCCTGGTACCACACTAAAAAAAAAAAAAAAAAAAAAAAAAAAAAAAGGAGGTAGAAAATTGAGAGGGAGCTGGCATGGACAAGGCTTCTTTGCTAGGGCCAGGGTGGATTCTGTCTATGGAAAAGGCTTAATCAGGCTACAGGTCCTGAACAAGAGGAGGTGCATTGGAAGGGAACACCAACTCAGATTAGCAGGTAGCAGAACTCACCTCCGTCCATCCTCACCTTTCCACTGGGGGAACCAGAGCAGAGTGTCTGCAGTTGGCCACCCTCAGTGGGCGGGAGAGATGTATCCTCTCCCGAGCCACATGGCCATCTGTCATCTAGTTGTCTGCAGGAACTGGATAGATGGATGGGTCATAACTCTTCCATGGTGTCTCGAGAAACATGCGAAAATAACAACTGCATTCATATTCTGACTTAAAAAGAAAAACACAAACAAATTTCAGGTTTGAGCCAGGAAGTCAATTGGTCACACTGCCCGCAAAGTCCAATGTAATCGGTGGACCTTTGGAGAAGGGGCGTGGAAGGGTAAACACCATCGAAGGTGTTTTATTTCTCTGTCTCTAAACCCTCTGAGGCTGAGGTCATTTGGGCATCTGTTCCAAGGAGTGAGGTCAATCACCAGTCAGAATGTGCCGGAAGCAGAGGGCCTCAGGAACAGGGCCTGCTGCTCCTGCCTCCTGCAGCTGGGAGATTCCCTAGGAGCATTTGTCACTGATTCCAGACTTCTTGGTCCAAGGGATCCTCTGCATCCCCTCTCCAGGGATGTTGCCTGCCCTGAAGCCATTCTGTTCTCCTGATTACTTCCACACTGGGAGTGGGAGCATTTTTCTTTGGATGCATGCATGTGAGTCCCTGCAGGGCAGCAACAGTAGCGTCCCCCAGGCAAGGGCGATGTGGAAGGGCCGGTCTGCACTTGGGAAGGAGGTGGTGTCAGCCTGGATGGGACTCTGAATATCCAAGACTTGGGGATTCTCATGTTGCCACATTCCAATTTTTTTTGCAGTACCGGGGATTGAACCCTGGGGCATTCTACCTCCGGGCTACACCCCCAGCCCTATTTTTTGTTCTTTATTTTGAAACAGAGTCTCACTAAGTTATGGAGGGCCTACTAAGTAGCTGAGCCTGGCTGCGAACCCAGATCCTCCGGTCTCAGCCTCCCAAGTACTGGGATTACAAGTGTGCGCCACCATGCCCGGCTACCACATTCCAATTTTCTGAGCTCACTCTAAGGTGGCATCAAGAGGGAGGAAGTCATCAAAGCGGAGCCCCTGGCATCTTCACCTATAGGCAACCCCCCCAGCTATTAAATAGTAATGAGGCTTCTAAGCTGTTGTCTCTCAGCTCAACCCCTCCCCAACACACACTGCCACGGTGGGGGGCTGGGAGTCTGTGCCCATACCACAGTCCCCTCACCGAAGGCTTTCTTTCCAGGGTTTCAGTTACCCGGGTCCAAAAATACTCAGTATAGTGTAGTAAGATATTTTGAGAGAGAACACATTCATATAACTTTTATTACAGTGCCTTGTTATAATTGTCCCATTTTATTATTAGTTATTGGTATCAATCTCTTCCTGCATCCTGACTTTATAAACTTTATCATAGGTATACATGTGTAGAAATAAATGTAGTATACACTGTACAGGGCTTGGTACTATTCACCATTTCAGGTTCCCAAGGGATCTTGTAACATAACGTCCATGGATAAGGGAGGGCTACTGTGTTTCCTCCTTTGCCAGCTGGATCCTGCTGGCTTTGCCAATAGGGGTTCCTAAAGAGAGGCCTGCAGGCTGGAGGGAAGTGGGGCTCGCCATTTCCCATGTGGTTGGCTCTTGTTGTCATCGTCACCACAGCGATGATTCTTCACCATGGCAGCAAGCAACAGTTGACTCCAGTGGCTAGAAATTCCTGATTTCATTTTCTCCCACACTGACCAACTTCAGAGCCACCAGCCTCCGCCGGGCACCCCTTTAGCTCCAGGTCCTAATAAGCCCAGCCTCCTCCTGCCACCCCCAGCCCCATGTGTGGAGGCTGTTCCTCAGTTACTATCCTGTTTTAGTTACCTCATGCTTTCTCCTAACCTTTTCAATGTTCCACAATCCTATTGCAAGTGTTAAGAGTACTAGTACAAGTGGCTCTTTCAAGAATTCAGTCCAGTAACATTTATGGAGGGCACATCTAGGTTAGATTCTATGCTGGGTGCTGTGGTCCCTAACAAAATGTGGTCTCTATCTTTGAGGAAATGCACATGGAATAACATTAGCAAACATCTGTGTAGAACTCTAGTTTACAAATAATATTCTCTCTCTCTCTCTGCTACTGGGGATTGAACACAGGGGCATTCTACCTCTGAGCTACACCCCCAGCCCTATTTATTTTTATTTTGAAACAGGGTCTCAGTAAGTTGCTGAGGCTGTTCTGGAACCTGTGGTCTTCCTGTCTCAGCCTTCTAAGCACTGGGATTATAGGTGTGTGCCACCACATCTGGCGCAAATAATTCTTTTACATAAAATTTTACTTAATTTTTACATGGACCTTATAAAGTATTTCCACTTGTAGATGCAGCAAGGAGGTGCTAAGTAACTTCTGAGAAGTCATAGAACTAGTAAGCAGAGAATTCCCTGAGCTTGACTCTGTACTTTCCCAGATGCCAAAAACAATCAGTGCTTAGGTTAATTGGAATCTGAATGTCTGTCATTTCTCACTCTGAATCATTTTTCACTGTTTTAAGTGAAAGGCTCTTTGAGGTGCCTCAAACAGTTTACTGTCTGTTAGAGTAAAAAAAGGGGGGAAAGGAGACAATTTGCAAGAGATGATCAGATAGTCCTGATATGTATGATTCTCTTTATTTTTTAGTTTGGGCTCTTAAGCACCTCAGGTCCAGGAGGCAAAGGACAGCACATCTACTCCCCATGCTCACAGTCTGGGTCTCCCACTAGACTGGAAGCTAGAGGAGGTTGGTGGAAACAGAACTCTGCCCCATAGCATCAGGAGAGGCAGCAAGGAGAGAAGGGGCTGGGGACAAGGAGCAAGCACTACAGACACATCTCCTTCCTCCCATGCCTGCAGTGGCTTGTAGCTGCAGTGCTCGAAGAGAGGACCAGGAGGATCTCCACTTCTTTAAGACCTGGGACTTAATCTTATGACACCTTAAGATGAGGGTAGGCACTGCTATAGTTTGGATCTTGAATGTCCCGCAAAGGCCTACGTGCTGAAGGCTTGGTCCCCAGCCTATGGCACTAATGGGAGGTGGGGGAACCTTTAAGAGAGGGGGCCTAGTTGGAGGAAGTTAGGTCATGGGGGTGGGCGTGCCCTTGAAGGGAATATTGGGACCCTGGCCCTTTCCTCTCTCTTTTTGCTTCCTGATAACTATTCTCCTCCTCCTCCTCCTCCTCCTTCTTCTTTTCTCAATCTCTCTCTCTCTCTCTCACTCTCTCTCTCTCTCCCTTGCTCTCACTCTCCTCCCTCCTCTCCAAGCCCCCATCACTGTCCTTTGTAGCCAACCTTTGCTTTAAGATCTTATCAGCTTGATAGAGGTTTCATAGTGGAGTCTCTATTGGCAGTATAGTTGCTATTTCAAACCATTAAAAAAAAGTTGCAAGTGAATGTTGGATAATATATTGAGATCTTAATTGAGGTTTCTTTCTCGTTGTTGTTGTTGTCGGGTGTTCTGGTATCCACTAACCTTCTCCTACCACTGGGGACATAGGGATAGGGTTCTAAATGCACTGCTCTCGTGAGAGAGCTGACAAAGAGACAAATTCTTGCCTCTGAATGCTAAAATAGGGTCTTTCAAAGTACAGCAAGGAGAAAAGTCTTGAAAGTGAAGGCTGTCCCTTTTAAGTGCTGGATTTTTGAAGGAGAGGAGATTTTAAGTTCTAAAAATTTGGCTCTGGCTACCAACATCCAATGGCCTCAACATCCAGCAGTGTGCTGGAGCTGGTGACCGTGAACTCCTCCAAACTCCATGTTCACAGACATCACACTGGGAGCTTGACATCAGCTTCAGAGGAAGTGATTACATCATGAAAATTGCCAAAGGCTACCAGCCAGGGCTCCCCCTCTCCTGATGGAGAGTCAGGTATTAAACATTTACTAACACATCACTGCTTGAATTCATAATTCAAAACAATGAATGACACCAGAGCAAATTATGGAGCCAACCTAGGTGTCCAGTGACCAGGCAAATGGATACATGAACTGTGGTATATATACACAATGGAATTTTACTCAGTCATAAAGAACACAATTATATCATTTGCAGGAAAATGGATGGAACTAGAGAATATTATGCTAAGTGAGATCATCATACGTGGAGACTAGACAGAAAAATAGGAAAGAAAAGGGACTTAGATAAATGAGGAGAGAGAGTAGTAGAATTGTGGGAGGGAATCCAGGGAGGGAAGCAGAGAGGGGAAAAGGAGAAAAGAAACAGTTCAAATGTCATACCTATATATGAAGGTGTCACTACCAACCTCACTAACATTTATAAGGAGGGAGGAGGGGGAACAAGGTGGGATGCAGAGGGAAATACACAAAGAGATGTGTGCATGTGTAAATGTATCACTTCGAACCTCATTATGATGTATAATTACAATGCACCAATAAAAGTATATAAAAAGAATGATAATGTAAAAACAATTTCCACCCTTATGTAGTGGAAGATTCCCCCAGGCTGAGGAAGGAGGTAATTGGAGAAAAGAGCACAGGTGAGCTGGTGGAGGTGAACCCAAGGGCACTGGGGGAGGGGCACAGTAAACCCCCCAGATTAGGCTGGGGACAGGAGGACAGAAGGGATTGTGTGCCGCTTCCCACCTGCAGCTCTGCAAGAAGGCACAGCACTATCAGAGCGCTGTGTGTTCAATGGGCAGGTGGAGGCATGGAGACATTTGGGAGAAGGGGCTTCCCTGCCACACCCATTCTTGGCCATGTCTCCCTCCACTCTAAGGAAGCCAAAGACTCTATCGAGATTTCCTGGACTCCACCATGATTGGCAGAGATTGACCCGGGGCTGCAGAGCACATGGTCCAGGGGGATGGCTGACCTTCCATCAGGAGGGCAGGGCAAGTGCTGCCTGTCATGACCCCTGGGCCTGGTGTGTCACAGAAGCCAAAGCACAGGAAGCCCGTGCACATGGACCAGGATTCTCTCCCACAATCCCACAAGACACAGGCCCTCTGCAACTCAGTCATCTTCTGGGAGAAGCACAGTGGAGAAGAGACTCCAGAGTTGACTCTTTTCTCAGGAGACGTTGGGTTTACCTTGAACTGATAAGATGACATTTCCCATTGCTGGGTAGAGATAGTGGCTCAAGAGATAAAATGAGGTAAAGGAAAATAAAGTTAGAACTTTTTCCCAGGCAACTTTTAACACTGTAAAATTAAATACTAAAGATATTTATGAACTATCCTATGAATATACTCTTGTTGGTTCTTCTCTTTTTTAATTTTTTATTAATAGTGGTAAATATGGGAGAATATAGGAAGAGAAGAAATACTTCCTTATTCCATTCCTTACTTCACTGTGTGGCAGTTAAGAGCTGGTGGGGTTGGGGGGGAACGATGATACCAAAAGTTGTCTCATCACCAATGAGAAAAGATGAGATTTATTCATTTGTTGACTAATAGTTAATTTCTCAACAAACTATTTAACCCAACAGTGACAACTTGGTTTCAAGAATAATATTCATCATATTAAATTAATGGTGTTCATTAAAATGCTGTTGATTTGTGTGGTTTTATATTTTAGTGCATTTGCTTTTAGGATTATATGAAGGTTATAAGCATACAGATTTTATGCCTGGTTTATATTTGTACTCTTTAAGAACATAATAAAAAGAATTTAAAGGCAATACTGAGGATTAATGAAACTGATTTTTCCCTTTAAAAAGGATCTAATAATAATTCTTTTCTTTAAAAGAATCTATGAATTACTTAATATTTGATGATCAGATAATGAGGTTTTTAAAAATGATATTTTCTTAATCAGCCCACTGGAAATTTGCAGTGTTTTTATTGCCTCGTTTTATTATAGGGCCTGTTAACTTTTCCCATCACTTCCTTCTGTGCTGTGCTTTTCTCATTAATGAAAACCCATTTATTGGGCAACCACTCCAAGGATACAACTTAAGACGCATCCTGAGTGGCTCCACAGTAGAGTACTTGCATCATGCCCTGGATTTGGTCCCTAGCAAAACAAAACAAAACAAACCCTGTGAAGCTTTCCCTTCTCTTCTAATTGTTGAGATCATTAAAAGGTGGCATTGAGTATCAGAAAATGAAAGAAAATACCCCAGAAGGCTGAGCCTGCTATAGATTTCCCCTTAGTCCTTTGGTAATCCTGTGGCCCCATTTTAAACTTATATCCTTCCATACCAGAAAAAGAAGAGAGGGAGGATTGGAGAAAATGGTGGAAAATAGCAACTGAAAGTTGTGTGCTTGTTGATTGAAAAAGGGAAAGGGAACAGTGGAGGGAGACCCAAGACTGCCATGGGAATAAAAGTAGGGAAGGTGGATATGATCAAAGTGTGTTATATACAGTCTAGACGATGTCACAAACACACCCATTATTTTGTACAATATGCACCATTAATTATAATAAAACAAAAGACTTTAAAGAGAGAGAAAAAGAAAAAAAAAGGAGGGAAAAAGAAGCACACAAATTACAACAATAGCAAAGAGAGTCACAGAGGAAACATGGAGAAGAAAGTGGAGTATTCGGAAATGCTGTACAGAGAATGCTGTACCTGGAAATAACAAGATCCACGGAAGCATGAAGAAAACAGAGAAGAAACGTCAAAAGCAACGTGACACGCATGTGACAGGGATTTCCCAATTTCGATGCTTTCTGGAATTGCTGTAGGGTGATACTTCACAGCTCCACAATCCTCATGGAGAAAAAAGGAGTTTTATGGTTTGCCAAGCCTGGTGCATGCCGGCCTGTGAGAGCCAATTGTTAAATTTCCAGGAATTTTGTAAGCTAGTTGTTAAACGTGGTTATTCAATAATTAAAGTACATAAACTTAACCGGGTGTGGTGGTGCACACTCGTAATCCCAGTACTTGGGAGGCTGAGACAGGAGGATCGCAGGTTCGTGGCCAGCCTCAGCTACTTAGTGAGGCCCTCCGCAACTTAGCGAGACCCTGTTTCAAAATAAAGAATAAAAAATAGGGCTGGGGGTGTAGCTCGGAGATAGAATGCCCCTGGGTTCAGTCCCCAGTACTGCAAAAAAAAGTATATAAAATTATAATGAAACAAGTGATATTAAAAACACAAGATAAATATGAAAACTCATCACTTCCTAATTCTGTTAGCATGGCTTCTATCTAGGTATCTGTGTTTCGAATGTGACTCTCACCTCTTGGGTGGCAACACTATGCGATGGCGCATCACCACGTGTCCTTTGCTAACTCTGTGTTCAGGTGAGATCACACTGATGGGCTGGAATCAGCCAATGGTGGGAGTATTTACACCATGGAAATCAGCAAACACTATAAATCAGGGCCTAAAATATCATTTGATTGATTGTCTACATGTAACAACATGTTGGAGATAATATTAATAACGCATATTAACCTTTTTGTTTTTGGTGCTGGGGATTGAAGTCATGGCTTCACACATGGTGGGGCAAGCACTCTTGAACTGAGCTACACCCTCGGCTCCAGATTAAATTTAAAAGTGTATTGAATCTGGGTGTGGTAGTACACACCTGTAATCCCAGCGACTTGGGAGGCTAAGGCCAGAGGATCACAAGTTCGAGGCCAGCCTGGGCAATTTAGTAAAACCCTGTCTCAAAATAAAAAATAAAAAGGGGACGTAGCTGAGTGGTAGAGAGAGAGAGAGAGAAGAAAGAAAAAAATGTGTATTGAGCCTATAGCTACTACATTGTGAATAATATAAGAAATTGGGGAAATATTCTTCCAGTATTCAAAAACTATTATCCAATTCATTAAAAAGTCACTTATATCACTGAAGAAGAGTGACATTCCAGCATCTGTCCTTGTTGTTTCACTCTTGTCTCACTTGCTAAATGAAAATATCAACCAGCGTGCATGCCAGAACTACATTTGTTCATCAACTGCAACCATCAATTGTTGGCTCCAGATACAAGAGTCTGAGAGTCAATTAAATCATTTCCTGGAAATCAACTGGCTATGTGGAACTTAAGAGTGTTGTATATTTTATTATCATTTGTAAATTATGTCATTCACTTTTTTTTTTTTTTTTTGCGTACTGGGGATTGAACCCAGGGGCGTTCTACCTCCACGCTATACCCCTGGCCCTATTTTTTATACTTTATTTTGAAACCGGGTATCACGAAGTTGCGGAGGGCCTCACTTAGAGAGAGAGAGAGAGAGAGAGAGAGAGAGAGAGAGAGAGAGAGCTGAGTCTGGCCACGAACCCGGATTCTCCAGTCTCTGCCTCCCAAAGTACTGGGATTACAAGCATGCGCCACCACGCCCGGCTTGTCATTCACTTTTTATTAGTAAAATTTATAATGAACTTATGTGCAAATATTTTAATACAGGCATTTTTTATTCTAGCTGGAGAGCCAGTTGTTAAACATTCACCAGCACATCGCTGGGTAGTTGGATCACCAACAATGCCTCACTTACCAGGGATGACACCCAGAAGTCTTTGTTTTCTTTTTCAGAAAAGGAGCTGAATCAGTGGAAAGCATGAGTATATTTTCCTTCCTTTAAAAAAAATTGTGGTAAAACACACTTAACATAAAACTTAGCATTTTTAAGTGGCATTAAGTTCAGTGGCATTAGTCACATTTTTGTGAAACCATCATCACCATCATTCTCCCAAACTTTTTCATCATCCCAAACTGAAACTCTGTATCCATTAAACAATAACTCCCATTCCCCACCTTCCTTTTGCCCCCAGAAACCTCTATTCTATTCTCTGTCTCTATGAATTTGCCTATTCCAGGTATCTCATGTAAGGTGAATCATACTGTATGTGTCTTTTTGTGTCTGGCTTATTTCACTTAGTGTGATGTCTTCAAGGTTTATCCATGCTGTAGAATGTCAGAATTCCCTTCCTTTTTTAAGGCTGAATAATATTCCATTGAATAGATATACCCACATTTATTTATTCATTCATCCATTGATGGACATTTGGGCTGCTTCCACCTTCTGGTTTTTATGAATAGTGCTGCTATGAATACGAGTGCAAGTATCTGTTCTTTCCTTCTTTTTTATGAATGCCTTTAATTCTGGATCTCCTGTTGGACAAATGAGAGCTGAACGGATCAAAATCAGGCCCTAGGCTATTCCAAACTTTGGTGTCCCTATGTGCTCTGTGTCTGTTTCTGCTCCCTCTTTTCAAATGAGGATGTGTGCTATGGGAACAGCACATCCAGCTGCTGATGCATGACACTGTTGATGCTTTGCCAATGGCTGGGGTGAAGTACAGTGTGAACTACGACCATAGTGCCAACCACAAACCCCCAGGAACTGGGAGACAGATACCATGGGGGTATCAGTGAGCCAAAGTGTCCTCAAGGGATGAGGGCAGCAGCCGAGGGCTTGGCTCCACTTCAGGGTCAAGAGCACCCGAGGGATGTGGATCGGGATCTAAATAAGCTGTTTTTCTTGACTGACAGAAATAATTTATCCTGATTTGTGCTTAGTTGCTGAAAATGCGATCAGCCCTTCCCAGATGGAATGGATTATTTGCTATTAAAATTCATTTAAAAATAACATGCTAATCATCATGTTTCATTGTCAGCTTATTGCCCCCCAAAAAGAGCCAAAAATAAAATGGAACCTGGGAAAAGTTTTTTTCTGAAGAATAGACATTTTTGGCTCCTCTGAGCAAATGGTAGAGCCATATTCAGCAGGGCAAGGTCAGTGTGACAAATGTTTTTAGGTGACATCAAAGCTTGGAATGTAACCAAAGACTGAGAAGAAGAGCACTTTCAGATGTATTTTAAAAATCTTTTGTCAGGTTTAGAAAAGCTTCCTAAGTTGTGGAGTACTGGCCTTTTCTGTTATGTTAAGAACCTTGATAAGGTAGAGGACTGTTGTTAGGATTGCTGACTAAGGTTGAATAATATTTACACAGCAGCCACCTCTACACTCTGCCCTTTGAATTCCCACCTACCAAGACTCTCCATATACAGGCATTTGCAATTCCACTCCTTAACTCTTGCCCACACCTCCTGGATGTGGGACCTCTCTGGAAGATCCCAAATCCGAGCATGTTCTGGGCACAATCGCTACAGAGCAAGTCACCCTGAACTCTCTCAGTTGTGCACAGGTGATTCCCAAGACTGTCACTGTGGAACAGAGATAGATGCTCTGGACTGAAACCAGTCACCTCCGTTGATGTCTTCTCTTGAGGTAGCTCCTACCCCTGGCTGGCACCCTTGCCCATTGAAATGGGTATGAGTCACCAGAACCCCAGGTGGGGTAAAACAAAAGCGCTTCTCTACTCACGACACTTTATTCCAAATATGTGGGTTCCCCATACCAAGCAGTTCTCAGGTTCTCTGCAGATTCCAACCGGGTGTGCTCCAGTTTGATTCAATTTGACATTAACTACCTAGAGTTAAAGCAGATCTGATAGGTTAAGAGCTTGGTTCCACAACACTGCTCCCCACTGCAGAGGCTAGTTGCCAGTTTTGGGTGCCCAGGCTAGAAACCAGGGGTTCCCACAAACCCCTCCTTGTTATAATGGCTCATAGAAATCAGGAAAACATTCTACTTACTTTTACCACTTTATTATAAATGAACAGCATATGAAGTGGTTCCTAGAGTAAGGTCCAGAAGGGTCCTAAGTACAGGAGCTTCTGTCCCTGCAGAGTTGGGGTGCCTGTATACATCCACCAACTCACAGCCCTCTGAACCCTGGTTTTAAGGTTTTTATGGAGGTACCATTAGATAAGTATAATTGATTAAGTCACTGGATATTGATAATCCGATCTCTAGCCTCTCTCCCCAGAAATATGGTAGGGGATGGGACTGAAAGTTCCAGCCTTTTAATTTTTCTTTGGTATTTCTGGCTACCAGCTCCCATCCTGAACTACACAGGAGTCCCAGGTACCAGTCACCTCATTAACATACAAAAAGCATTCTTGTTACTCTGGAGAATCCACGGTATTAAGAGACCTAGTGTCAGGAACTAGGAACTAAGACCAAATATTGGTGCAAACAATGCTCCTATTCTTCCTTATCACCCAGGAAATTACAAGGGTATATGTATATATACCTTCTAACATCACAGTATCACAGGGGACATCCTAAGGATCTAGGGAATTATCTTGCTTTATTTTTTCTGACCCTGGTTTTTTTTTTTTTGCGGTACCAGGGATTGAACCCAGGGGCGTTCTACCTCCACGCTGCACCCCCAGCCCTATTTTTTATACTTTATTTTGAAACTGGGTCTCACGAATTTGTGGAGGGCCTCACTAAGGAGAGGGGGGGGGGAGAGAGAGAGAGAGAGAGTGTGCGTGCGCTCGCGAGCGAGCGAGCTGAGGCTGGTCGCGAACCCGGATCCTCCGGTCTCTGCCCCTCCCAAAGTACTGGGATTACACCACGCCCAGCCTGACCCTGTTTTAAAAACTAGCACTCACCAGGTGGTTATAAACAACCCTTAGTACCTCTGAAGATTCTGTGGGATAAAGCTTTCATTTAAAATAAAATCTGCAAGAATACAGATGGGTTTCCTATTGGCAAAAGTGAGCAGATTTCCACTTAAATATAAACCAATACTCAGTGAGTGGGAGTTTGTTAAAGGTTAGTTGAAATGCAGACTCTGAAAGAATAACAATGAATTTTTTGGTACCCTATTTCATTAAAACCCATAGGTCTATCTTGCAGTTTGGATCCTTTACCCATGCATGATTATTTAACTTTTGGTCATCTGGAAAATATCGGTTCATTGATGTATTTTGGTCTTATAGATACTGACATATTTGATTATGTAATAAAAATCACATTCATTAATACCACCACGAATCTCATCAGAAACGTCTTATAGTATTGGGAAGCTGTCAAGCTCAAAGTAGCAGAGACAAATTTTTGAAAGTTCCAATTTTCACTTGAAAGCTCAAATTATAACACTGGCAACAAATATTATGAGTTGTTTTCTTTTAAGTGACAGGCTTATTTCATTCATTTTTGAGAAAATGTAAGTAATTAGGTCCAAATAATAATATGTTTATTAGTCCTTTCAAATATGGCATTCCACGCAAAAGGGATTTTCCTCAAGACAACCATCCCTGTATGAAATATTAAAAAGATGCTGAAAACTAAGAAGATCAATAAAAAATTCTTTCAATCAAACAACAAGAAAATTCATGTGTGTGTATATTACTGGGAATTGAACCCTGAGGCATTCCACCTCCGAGCTACACCCCTGGCCCTATTTTATTTTTTATTTTGAAACAGGGTCTCACTAAGTTGTGGAGGACTTCATGAGACTAAGGTAGGCTGCAAACCTGTGGTCCTCCTGTCTCAGCCTCCCAAGTACTGGGATTACAGACATGCACCACCACACCAGGCTATATGAAATACTTTTTAAAATTTTTTATTTTATTTTATTATTTTTTGAAACAGGGTCTTGCTAAATTACTGCACTGGCTTTAAACCTGTGATCCCCCTATCTCAGTAATCCCAGTCTCTACTGAGATTACAGGCATGCACCACCATGCCTGACTTTTTTTTTTAACTTTAAAATTTATAATCATTTTGAGGTTCATTAATGGAAATACTACCATTGGCTATGTGTACATACATGAATATACCGACATCAATCTCAGTACTCTGTATTGGGAAGGGGGGAATGGGGAGGCAGGGGAGGCACCAAATGCTGTGTGCACCTATGTCACTGTCAACATGATTTACATTATGATGTGAGACTATAATGCACCAATAAAAGCACATTATAAAAATAAAATATATAAAAAAATAAAAAAATTTATAATGATTTCATTTTACAGAAAAGTTGCAGAAAAGCCGGGCGTGGTGGCGCACGCTTGTAATCCCAGTACTTTGGGAGGCGGAGACCGGAGGATCCGGGTTCAAGGCAAGCCTCAGCTTGCGCATGCACGCGCACGCGCGCTCTCTCTTTCTCTCTCTCCCTCTTTCTCTCTCTCTCCCTCTCTACTTAGTGAGGCCCTCCGCAACTTTGTGAGACCCCGTTTCAAAATAAAGTATAAAAAATAGGGCCGGGGGCGTAGCGCGGAGGTAGAATCCCCTGCGTTCAATCCCCGGTACCGCAAAAAAAGAAAAAAAAATTGCAGAAATAATACAGAGAATCCTTATATGCTTGGCACCCAGCTTCTCCCAATGTTAAGCTCTTACACACTGTAGTTCCTTTAGGAAAACCAGGACCTTAGCATTGCAAAACACTACTGGCAAAACTCTAAACATTCGAATTTCACCAGTTTTCCATGCAGGTCTTTTTCCTAATCCAGGATCCATCCAGTATCCCATTTTCCATGTAATTGCTATATCTTTAGCATCCTCTAACCCATAACAATTTCTTTTTTTTGCAGTACTGGGGATTGAATCCAGGGGCGTTCTACCTCCAAGCTACACCCCCAGCCCTATTTTTTGTTCTTTATTTTGAAACAGGGCCTCACTAAGTTGTGGAGGGATTACAAGCATGTGCCACCACACCTGGCTAACCCATAACAATTTAAGCAAGGACATTTTTAAGTAAAAATGCCCCCCCTTGCCAAGACATGGCAATGGAGAATACAAATGACTACTATTTTGACTGAGGCACATATTTAACTTCCATTGCTCTTGTGCTATCAGTGAAAATGTCAACATAGTGGAAAAGACAATGATATCTTAGTGTTAGTACAAAATGACCTCAAGGACCTTCAGAAAGAGCCCAGGGGCTCCTGTGGAGCTAGGAACACACCATGCCAACCCCCTGCAGAGGCAGAGCTACTCAGATTTTGTTTTTCAGCATCAAACCTGCTAGGCGTGCTGCAGCAACACTGGCATCTGGGAACATTTATTCAAAGCTTCCCATAGATGGGCACAATGTCCATCCAGATGATACACCAAAACTAGGAGCTGACGGGGGTAGCCGTGGCAGCTTCCGAGGAACCTTCTCTTTGGCGCCTTCTTACCAGCACCCCAGGTGCCCAGGGCTTCCTGTCACCCAGGGCCATCCAAGAGAGGTCCCTGTTGTGCAAACAGCCTTGCAGAACTCAGGAGAGCAAGCCTGTCACCATCATGGCTGTGTTTCCTAGCAGATACAACTACAGGAACCCAAAGAACAAACTCTGGGGAGCCCTACAAACCCCACTCAGCGCCTGTCCTGGGCAATGCCTGGTCTCTCTGCTCCATGGGGAGTGCTTTGTGCCTCAGTCTTTTCTGTCTTTTCTTCAACATTTCACTCTCCAGAAAACCCTTTCCTGAGTCCCTGTTCTCCTTTTTCAAATTGGCAGGAGGTTACCTGAGAAATGAATTGCCACCAACACGAGGAAGACCATCAAGATGTTCGGCGTAGCCGGGCGTGGTGGCGCATGCTTGTAATCCCAGTACTTGGGAGGCTGAGACTGGAGGATCTGGGTTTGCGGTCAGCCTCAGCTACTTAGTGAGGCCCTCCACAACTTAGTGAGACCCTGTTTCAAAATAAAGAATAAAAAATAGGGCTGGGGGCCTAGCTTGGAGGTAGAATGCCCCTGGGTTCCATCCCCAGTACCGCAAAAAAAAAAAAAAAAAGGTAAAATGCCAAGAAGAAAGAAAGGAAGGAAGGAAAGAAGGAAGGAAGGAAAGAAAAGGAGAGAGAGAGAGAGAGAGAGAGAGAGAGAGAGAGAGAATTCTGTAATGGGGAGCATTTCAGGTGAGGGTCAGAGGCAAATGGGGGTGACTCTGGAGTTCATGAAATTACATCAGGGCCTCCTTGGCCCAGACAGTCAGAGAAATTGAATCATCAAATGATTGGAGGAGGGAGACAAAAATCTACACTTTAGTGGTTTATCTCTTCTTGAGATGAAGGCTTTAGTTTTTTTCTCTTAATTTCAGCTTCTAATGAATGAAAAATATATGAGATTTACATTGTCTAAGGCCAAAGAGAACAATGACATATGTCTTAGTTTACACAGCTGATTTCATGGATGATCGTATTTCTAACATTTCCATGGTGTTTCCCTTTGTTGGTGTTTGGACATTACTTGAGTAGGTTAATATTTGGGGGGCAAGTGTCCTCCCCATTTCTCCCTACTATATTGCTTTCCTGATTAAGGAAGCATTCCCCTGTTTTTGACACAGAGCAGGAGCGAGGGGTGAGACAGGGAACATCTTTGGATAATTCAGTAGCTCTGTCAGTTAATCTGGCTCCCCCTCCACCCTATATGGAACGAATGTGGTGCACAAGAAGGTACACTTGGGGGGCAGGTAGCACCGCTGAGTGGACACCTTGTACCTGAAATGCATACCTACCTACCAGCAGAGCGATCAGTGCTCTGTGTGCTGTATCTGTAGAAGGTCAAACTGGTTTTTCTTTCAAGCCTTAAATTATGAAACAGTGTTGTGCACGTTTTGGAAAATCCCTTGGTGAATGTTTTTCTAAAAGAACTAATTCGGTCTTTCATTTTTCATCTGGTCCCAGGAAGACTTTTCAACATCTACTTCTAGTCTCTGTTGACTTCAGTATGAGCAAATAAAATGTTGTCAATTAATATTTATGGAATAAAATTGACTCCTCAAAATTGACAGCATTTTAAATGACTCTGGCCTAGGATGCACTGCTCTGTACTCTTCCTCTGGGTTTGAACATTAGAAAGCAGGGAGGAGCCAGAGCTCAGGAAGGTGTTGGTATCATGGAGCACCGTGTGCAACTTCAGAGACCCGACTTACCAGGCACGAGTGACCTAGTGGGGCCTGGCTGCCCTATAGTCTCGCCTGCCCTGGCCAATTGTATCCTCTTACAGTCCCCACCACAACCTGCAATACCCCTCCTGTTCTACTGCTTCTGGGCCGTTGGTCACATGACCTTCTTCCCTGTCTGAAATCCCTCCCTTCCACCTTGCTCCCCCAGTCTCCCTAAACCTCACCTGGTCTTCAAGGCCCAGCTCTGATTCTGACCTCTCCGACTCAGCATTCCTTCTGATTAATCATAATCATCTTTGCAATACTGACAATAATGATGACAGCTGTCAATTACTGAGCAGTCACTCCGTATCAGACGCTGCAGTAAGCTCTATCGTCTCATTTAATCCTCAGAATAATCTTGCTGTTAGAAAAACTCAGAGAATTTGCGTGCACTGGTTGTATCATATTCTTTTTTTTTTTTTTGCGGTACCGGGGATTGAACCCAGGGGCGTTTTACCTCCGAGCTACACTCCCGGCCCTATTTTTTATACTTTATTTTGAAACCGGGTCTCACGAAGTTGCGGAGGGCCTCACCAAGGAGAGAGAGAGAGCGAGAAAGAGAGACAGGGAGAGAGCAAGAGAGCTGAGGCTGGCCTTGAACCCGGATCCTCCGGTCTCTGCCTCTCAAAGTACTGGGATTACAAGCGTGCGCCACCACGCCTGGTGCTTGTATCATATTCTTAAGTGATGGAGCTGGAACTCTGGCTTGGTTTTTCTGGCTCTGAAGACAGTGCTGCTGACTGCTCTCTGGTCTTCCCTCCTGAAAGGTGCTAATTACCTAAGAGTATGAAGCTGAGGAAGCTAGATGGTGCCTCAAAGGTCATATTGTCCCATCCTCTTGTTTTATGGATGAGGAACCTAACACCCAAAAAAGGCAGAAGACTTAACCAAAGGTAGTGGTGAAATCTTGGCCGAGACTAGACAAGTGCCAGTCTTCCTGGTTCTCTGACCTTCTTGATTGATTTTATTTATAAAATATAATATAATATATCCTATTATATCTAAGGCACGTTGTTAGGCTGCTGCACTTTCTCTGGGTGCTTCTTTCATAAATTTAAAATTCACCATGCAAACCTATTATAAAATTTTGATAAATTGAACAGCACAGGGTTAACTTGTGCTGCCAGATTCACTCAAATTTTGTGGCAACTCATATTAAAACTTTCCCACTATCGTTGGGTATATGTTAGAAGTTTTTATAAAAATCGACTTAAATCAATCAAAAAGGTTGTACTTCTGTACAAGTATTTAAAAAAATCTGGCCTAGTTATGTCTACTCATAGGAAACTGCACGACTTATACACCATGTATAACAAGTATATGTACTGAAATAGCAAGCAAGGCTCCATTACATTTGTTACTGTCAGTATAATCTACACAAATATTAATGCGTAGCTTTACAAAGTTTAGGCTACTTACATGATTTCAAATATTGTGAATGATTCAACTTTGTCTTGAAATTGCTCTGTTACTCTTCTTTAAGATTCTGGAGTAGTTTAATAGAATAGTATTTTATGATGCAAGATAGATGTTAAAAATATCTTCCCATGGTAACAATTTACCTATGTGACTCAAGATAATCTTGATGCTGAGTAACCAAAATACGAAAATAACTTTACCACCAAACTTGGCATAACACTGTAGCTGTCATTTATTAACTCCAAATTTTAAATTTATGTTCATTTAAACCTGCACCTTCAATTAATTTATAATGGGAACTTGGACTATATTATTTCTAGTGTTAAATTTTTAATATTTGATGTTATGAATCTGCCAATCAAATGCATGCTCAGCAGGACATTTTTGCAGCTTGTTATCTATGATTTTCTTGAGCTTGATGCTAACTTCCTATAAATTCCACTCAGTAAAATGTCTGACAATAAGAACATATTAGGAACATACTTCATTTTTTTCTTGTAACTCATTTTTGATTGGAATCATTTTCCTTTAATCGCAAGGATTTAGGATAATATTTTAGTGCAAGTCTGTTCTCAGCTTTTCCTTAAGAAAAGTATTTATTTCAATTTTTAAAGATACCTTGAGCATAAAATTCTAGGCTGCCAGTTATTTTCTTTCAGAAATTTAAAGATGTCATTCTATTGTCACCTGGATTCCAGTTTAAGAAACCAGTCATCTTATTACTTATTTGAACGTAATACATTTTTCCTCTTTTGGCTGGTGTGTGGTGTGTGGTGTGTGGTGTGTGTGTGTGTGTTACTGGGAATTGAACTCAGAGGCATTCTACCTCTGAGCTATACCCCTAGCCCTTTTTTATTTTTATATTGAAACAAGGTCTAAGTTGTGGAGGGCCTTGCTAAGTTGCTGAGGCTGGCCATGAACCCGAAATTCTCCTATCTCAGTCTCCCAAGTACTGGGATTACAAGCCTGTGCCACAGCAGGCTCTCTTTTGGCTGTTTTAAAGGTTTTCTACTTATGATTTTCAGTGTCTTAATATTATATGTTTTGCACTTCTGTGGATTGGGGTTTGAAGAGCTTCTTGAATTTGTGGGTTGATGAATTTTGTGTTTTTAAAAATCCTGAAGTTTCCAGAATTGCATCTATCCATTCTTTCTCCTGAGGCCCCAATTATTCACATTAGATCTTTTTAGAGTGTCCCATGTAACTCCTATGTTTATTTCTTTTTTTGTGGTACTGGAGATTGATCCCAGGGGCATTCTACCTTCAAGTTACACCCCAGCCCTATTTTTTATTCATTTTGAAACAGGGTCTCAGTAAGTTGTGGAGTGCCTAAGTAGCTGAGGCTGGCCGCGAACCTACGATCCTCCTGTCTCAACCTCCCAAGTACTGGGATTACAAGTGTGTGCCACCATGCCTGGTGTTCATTTCTCTTTGTGTGTGTGTTTTTAAAAAAAATTTCTTTGCTTCAGTTTGGGTATTTTCTATTGATCTGCATTCCAGTTTACTAATTTTATCTTCTGCTGTATCTAGTCAATTGTTAAAGCTATCAATTAAGTACTTAAGTTTACATACTGTTTGACTTTTAGAATTTCCTGCTGATTTTAAAGACATTTCAATTCTCTAGTGAAATCCTCTAACTTCTAAAATCTACTGTCTGAACATATTAATCAGTTATCTTAAAAGTCCTGTCTCCTAACTTCAATATCTTGATCACTCACCTGTTTACCACCCCCACTCTGCTCTTAGGTTACATGGATGTTTTCTGGCTTGACTAACATTTTTTTTAATTGAATGCTGAACATTGTGAGGCTCCAGATCAGGTTTTTTTCCTCCACAGAGGACCCGCTTTCCTCCGTGAAGCAGGACTGCGGCTGATCATCTTAATTTAATCATGGATGGAGTTCAGGTGGAGCTGGATTAGTGTGGGTAAGGCACAGTCTGCCTCTATTCAGCTCCTGTTCCTAAGTCATAGCCCTCCACATCTTCCACCTGAGTCTGGTGTGTTTAACAGGGTACCTCCCCGTGGTAGGTCCTGAACTTTACTATTGGTCTCCTGACCACAATGGGAAGTTTTTGTTGAACTTAAAAAAATTTGTGATAAAATATTCATAGCCGGGCGTGGTGGCACATGCTTGTAATCCCAGTACTTTGGGAGGCGGAGACCGGAGGATCCGGGTTCGTGGCCAGCCTCAGCTCTCTCTCTCTCTCTACTTAGTGAGGCCCTCCACAACTTCGTGAGACCCAGTTTCAAAATAAAGTATAAAAAAAAATAGGGCTGGCGGTGTAGTGCGGAGGTAGAACGCCCCTGGGTTCAATCCCCGGTACCGAAAAAAAAAATCATAAAATTTACCATTTAACCATTTTCTTAAAAAGGCTTTTTATCATGGCTTCTTAGCCTCCTCCCATCCTATGTAACTTCAAAATTTGACAAACATCTTGAGTCAAAAATTGTGAATAGGGCTTCCCAGGTCTCTGATTTTGTCACTCTAGCATGTGAGACTACCAGGATTTCTCTTGGGGTCTCTGCCTACTAGCAGCTACCCTCTGGAAGGTGAAGCTTATCTCAGTCTCCTGTCCCCAGGGAAAAAGGGCAGACTTCAGCTCACCTCTTGGAGGCTTCTTCCCTCTCCATAATCTTAGTACTTTTTAGCTGTTGTTTGGCAGCTGTCTAGTGCATTCAAAGAGATTTTATAACTTATCTGGCATCTGGCTTCTCTAGTTGTTGATGGAAGTATCAATTTGCAACAACTCAATTTATCCTACCTGGACACCTGAATATCCTCTGATATTTAGAGGTTTGCACTAGCTTGCCTACTTTTCTATTTCCCTAATAATTATAGATTTATGTCGTGAAAATACTTGCCTGGATCACTGGAAATCCATTTCCTTCAAATTTTGAGTCCATTTTCCACATTTTCTCCCAAATATCTTATCAAAATACATTAATGATCTAAGGTTGGTTTGAGTTTCATCTTTTGTTATGTCAACCTTTGGTGGAAATGTTAACAATGAAAGGGCCCAGAGTCAATAAGCATGAATAAATGAATATCTGAGTGAATAATAAATGGTTAGAAGTATAAACAGAAAAAAAAAAAGAAAGCAAATCTCTAAGTGGGTAATAGGCGCCCTTGAGAAGAGAGGGTACATGTTGGGCAAATATCTACTATGTAATTGTTCCTGAATTCTGTTTTTTTAAAGTTCAATTTGGAGTTATAAATACATTATTTCCCATTTTAAAAAGCTTTATAACTATTACTGACATGCAGAACAAGGGTCCCTCCTCATTTCCAGTGGGGGACCTAGTCCAATTCTTGATTCTTACTTTGTAATGTCCCTTGTTACCACTTCATGGCGTCTAAGTTCATGTCTTCTTTTCCATTTCACTGCCACCATCTTGCCCTAGATGCTCTCTGAACTCTGAATATAATAGATTACTAAACTTTTCTCTTGTGCACCTGACATTATGCCCAACCCACATTTTCTATATATTGCTGGCTTGACGAGTCTATCTAAATCAGTGCATTACTACCTGGCTCAAAATATTTTAGGTCAGGAGAGATTTGAAGCTTTTAACATTTTGCTATTTAGTCTTCCCTGCTGTTACAGTATTATTTCTTAATTTGCCTTATACTAATGATTAGGGAACTTGTTAAAGATACAAATGCTAAGATTATATACCTGAATCAAAATGCCCACAGGAGGTGTTGGAGAGTCTCTACTTGTACTGGTATGGTAGCACTGACATCATTTAGGGACATATGAAAATGTAAATGTTAGGGCCTCAGACCTACAGAAACGAAAACTTTGAGGTAGAGCCCAGAAACCTGTGGTTTAGTAAGACTTCTAGGTGATTCTGATTTACACTGAAGTTTGAATACCACTGTGCTGGCCTGTAACAATGACTTAGGACAGTGTTCTCAAACTTGGCTGCAACTAGAATCATCTAGGAATGAAATATATTTGATTTAATTGGTCTGGGGTACAGCAAGCATTTGACTGGGGCATCAAGGATGACAAAGCTGATATAAGATAACCTGCCGGGCGTGGTGGCACACGCTTGTAATCCCAGTACTTTGGGAGGCGGAGACCAGAGGATCTGGGTTCGTGGCCAGCCTCAGCTCTCTCTCTCTCTCTCTATTAGTGAGGCCCTCCGCAACTTCGTGAGACCCAGTTTCTAAATAAAGTATAAAAATAGGGCCGGGGGTGTACCGCGGAGGTAGAATGCCCCTGGGTTCAATCCCCGGTATCGCAAAAAAAAAAAAAAAAAAAAACATAACCTGCCATCCATAACTCATTTCACAATTTTGTATTTATTTATATTTACCAGTTGAATATTTAAAAAAAGGTAACCAATTTGAATGACAAATAAAGTTAGGTCATTAAAGTATCACTGTCTACTGAGGTTTTTTTTTTTTGGTAAGACTTAGTTTGAATAAAAGAAGTTGCTACTAATGGTTTGAGAACCATAAGCCTAAATATTCAAGTTCTTTTTTTTGTGTGTGCGTGTGTGGTGCTGGGAATTGAACTCAGGGGCATTCTACCTCCGAGCTACACCCCCAGCCCTATTCTTATTCTTTATTTTGAAATAGGGTCTAAGTTGCAGGGGGCCTCACTAAGTAGCTGAGGCTGTCTGCGAACCTGCAATTTTCCTGTCTCAGCCTCCCAAGTACTGGTATTACAAGCGTGTGCCACCATGCCTGGCCAAGATTCAAGTTTTCAACTCAGTCTTACATTCAAGACACAAGTTTCTTGCCTCTCTCTTTTATTTTTTGGTACTGGGGATGGAACCCAGGGGCATTCCCGAGCTATACCCCTAGCCCTTTTAATTTTTTGTTTTGAAACATGGTCTTGCTAGGTTGCTGAGAGTCTTCCTAAGTTGCTGAGACTGGCCTCAAACCTGTGATCCTCCTGTCTCAGCCTCCCAAGAATGAGAATTGCAGGCATGTGCCACCATACCCAGCTCTGCCTCTCTTATTAATACCCTGTAGGGCCTCTACGTAACTTAAGGGAAAATAATACCAAACTGAGATCCTAGGTATACTACATTCTACTTCCAGCCCTTTAGGGCTGTGGCAATCACTAATTTTGGGGGCATCTGTTCACTCATTATAGTGAGAGGCTAGAACTAAATTATCACTAAGGTCCCTCCAGACTCAGCAGTTTAGTAGTGTCATATTCAGATTAATTTCCCAACTTAGACTGCCTTGTCTTTCCCTGTTTCTCTAGGTTAAATTATCCTAAGGCACAGTTTGGGTTCTAGTCATCCTTAAGATTTCTTCGGCACTCAACCTAAACTTCTTTGACCTCTTATGCATCTTTTTATGTCTATGTCTGGGTAATAGAATCTCACATCTCTTTTTTTTTTTGTGGTACTGGGATTGAACCCCAGGGCAGTCAATTACTTCTGAGTTTCACCCCCTATTTTTATTTTGAAACAGTGTCTCACTAAGTTGCTGAATCTCACTACTGAGGCTGAGGTTGTCCTCGAATGTGTGATCCTCCTGTCTCAGCCTCCCAAGTAACTGGGATTACAAGTGTGTATCACCATGTCTAGCTCACATATCTCTTTGTATCCCTAAATGCCCAGAATATGATAGGCATATAGTATTTGTTGCTATTTTTTTCCCTCTCAAGACCATGTTCTTACTTTTGCCATTTGTTGTTACAAATGGTATGCTGAAAGCTCTTTTTTTTTTTGGCCCAATGAGCTTTCATTGCTGTACCAAAGATACCCAACTCATATCCTATTTACCCCAGAAATTTTCTTTAATGATTGCTTAATCCCTTAGTTTCCATCTGTTTATTTCTCCAAAAGTAGCTCTCTTCTGACCTCTACTGGTGTAACAGCAGACAACTGTTTCATTAATTCTTTGCTAGATTGCATACTAAAGAACTAAAAGTAGAACCCTTTAGTTTACTAAAGATCCATTTTAACAGCATCAACTTAACAAAGAAACTTTGACATGCCTCAAACTGCTAAGTATGTAGAGAATAGACAGCTAAACGGTAGAATTTGAGACAGACTTTAAATTTTTATCTATTCTTTGTGGCACTGGGGATGGAACTCGGGCATTCTACTTCTAAGCTATACCCCTAACCCTATTTTATTATTTTGAAACAGGGTCTCATTAAGGTGTGAAGTGTTTTATTTTGAAACAGGGTTTCACAAAGTTGCTGAGGTTGGCCGCAAACCTGGGATCCTCCTGTCTCAGACTCCTAAGTACTGGGATTACAAGCATGTACCACCACACCCAATTCAAATTTTATTTCTGAAGTGGCATTTTTCAAAACTAAATTCATGCTTGTTTTGTTAATGCGCCAGGGACAATGGAGTAAGCTCCTCAGGTGTATTTCTTTAAAAGTATGCTTCTTTGTAGAAAATGCTTCAAATTTCGCTTGATTCTGACACTGCACTTCGTATTGTGCCTGGTAAAGAGAAAGTGCTGGGTGTTTGTTAAATAAACAAAACCAGGGCTGGTTGTGGTGGTGCATGCTTGTAATCCCAGTACTTGGGAGGCTGAGACATGAGGATCGCAGGTTTGAGGCCAGCCTCAGCAACTTAGTGAGATCCTGTCCCCCCCAAAAATAGGGATGGGGGTGTAGCTCAGAGGTAGATTACCCCTGCGTTCAATCCCCAGTACCACAAAATAAAAAAAAATAAATAGATAAAGCCGGGTGTGGTAGCACATGCTTGTAATCCCAGTACTTGAGAGGCTGAGATAGGAGGATCGCAGGTTCACAGCCAGCTTAGTGAGGCCCTCCATAACTTAGTGAGACCCTGTTTCAAAATAAAGAATTAAAAAATAGGGCTGGGAATGTGACTCGGAGGTAGAATGCCCCTAGGTTCAATCCCCAGTTCTGCAAATAAATAAATAAATAAACAAATAAATAAATAAGTAAAAAGATAAAAATTAAACAGCAATAAATTTGGTATATATACCACTACTCTTTCTGTAACTGAATTGTGACTTAAAGACAATCTTTTGGAGAATCTTCATAGTCTTTCAAAGTTATTGTTTAATATTGCCTAAGAATGCTCTGTAGGTATTTTAAAATATATGTGTCAGATGCAGTTTAAATTGAGTTACTAATACATTAGGCTTACCAGCAGCAGACTTTCCAGGTGGACTTTGGGAAAATTTTTTACTGCATGAAAGGTTTTAGAGTATCTTCTTGTATTTTATTTGGCTTTTTTCTCCAGGTAACACGATGTCTTCTACATAAAATTGGGCACCCATGATTAACGCATTCAAATTGTAGCCATTGACAACCTTAGATTTCAAATGGTTTAATCGGAGTATCTGTTTATCAAAGGCAGGAAAGGAGTTACTCAAGTGTTAAAGTGCTGAAATACAGGTATTTTATGTTTCCAAGGTATAAAGCACAGTTTTTGAACTTTAAAAAACT
Organism: Glis glis; assembly: GCA_004027185.1. NCBI lineage: Eukaryota > Metazoa > Chordata > Mammalia > Rodentia > Gliridae > Glis > Glis glis. The sequence continues at coordinate 66,516 of PVJS01004308.1, forward strand.
TACAGGCAACCTGGGATAATATATAATTATACACAACCAGTGAATAATTTATATGTGAATGAATGCAGTATCTAATATGTATATTATACAAATATTTTACAAATATATAAAGTCCTTTTATATACACTATTCTTTTCTTTTGTGTGTGGTACTGTGAATTGAACCTCTGAGCTACACCCCTAGCCTTATTTTAATTTTTATTTTGAAACAGGGTCTTGCTAAGTTACCATGCACTGGTCTTGAACCTGTGATCCTCCTGTCTCAGCCTCCCAAGTACTGGGATTACAGGCATGTGCCATTGTACCCGGCTTACATTATCTTTTTAAAGAAAAGTTTGAGTGTGCAATGTGTCATAAAGTGTCATTTGTATTTAAATGCATTCTTCTAACTCAAGTGGTTTAAAAAAGTGTCTATTTATGGGGTGCAGGTATAGCTCAGTGGTGTAGTGCTTGCCTAGCACGCACAAAACCCTGGGTTTGATCTCTATCATAGCAAAAAGAAAAAAGAAAAAAAAAGGTGTATATTTCATTACTCCATATAAGGGTAGAAGATCTGGTCAATAGCAAATAAAAAGGGAGAGACCTCAGTTCACCCAACCTTACAGAATGACTGAAGATAAAGTAAAAATGCTAGTTACAAATTGATTAGATGTCTGACACGCTACTATTGGGCAAACAATCTATTGCTCTCTGCTTAGGTTGCCTTTTAAAAAGCGCAATCTATTGGAAGTACACAGCTGGAACCACACATTCCATGGTGCCCCGTTCAAATCCAGGCATCTCTCAAGCTCCTGGTGTGTAGCGACACTATACCATTGGGGATATGTGCTCTGACTCTGGAAGTAGGCAACTGGGTCCTATCTCTACCAGTTATTAATCATGTGACAATTTTGGCCATTGAGAAGTAGGGAAAGTTACTGTAGGGAAAGTTATTGGGTAGGGCTTTCTGTAAAACTATTTGAAGGGGACAAAAACAAATAGCATGCTCCCCCCCTCCTTTTCTTTTCTTGCATAGAACATGGACATCTTTCAAGAGATGGCATAGCTACTTTATAGCCACAAGATGAATGCCACATACCAAGGATGGAAGAGCAGAAAGCTGGAGAACGTGGGTCCCAGATCACAAAGCTGTATTAGCAGCCTTGGACTGCTGACTCATGGACCTTCTAAGGTGATAACAATAAAGTCAGACATTTTTGCTTCATCTGCTGTTTACGGATCCATTTCTCGCAGTTTAACACTAAGTATTATATATGTTCAAAAGATTATTTGAGGACTGAAAGAGTAAAAACTATGTTAAGAGCATGACACAGTTCTTGGCATAAAGTAAGTGACCATAAATGGTTGCTGTTATTTTTGGGAGATTAGTTGACTGCCAGCAGAAAATAAAAATGAAACATAGGATGAACAATTGGGAAGGAAAGAAAAGGAAAAAGTGATGACAGAGTTGTAAAAACCTCAGAATCATATTCAGAGCTAAACAATTAGTATTTTTTTTTTTTTGCGGTACCGGGGATTGAACCCAGGGGCGTTCTACCTTCACGCTACACCCCCGGCCCTATTTTTTATACTTTATTTTGAAACCGGGTCTCACGAACTTGCGGAGGGCCTCACTAGGTAGGGAGAGAGAGAGAGAGATACAGAGAGAGAGAGAGAGAGAGAGAGAGACAGACAGACAGGGAGAGGGAGAGAGAGAGCTGAGGCTGGCTGAGAACCCAGATCCTCCGGTCTCCGACTCCCAATGTACTGGGAATACAAGCGTGTGCCACCACGCCCGGCTAATTAGTACTTTGATACAGAGTACTCAATATGTTAATCTCTTTTCCTATCTCCTAGAACACAAACTGATGCCATTTATTCACAGAGCACCTTGATCAACAAGGAAGACTAAGCTGGGAGGCTCAGACAGGAGGATCACAGGTTCAAGGCCAGCCTCAGCAACTTTTCGAGATTCTATTTCAAAATAAAAAGTAAAAAGGGCCCGGGGTGTAGTTCAAAGGTAGAAGTCCTAGACGAAGCAAGGTTATTTAGACTTTAGTGAAGCATTCCATTCAGTGTCTCTTGTATTTCTGCTTACATAACACTATTAAGATATACAATTAAAGGATCATGCAAAAGAGACAAGGGTAAACAAAATGCCACTAGAAAAGGTGACACAAATGTGGTCAGTTATCTTAATGACAGACACTACATCCTAGAGGAACAGAAAACTGCGAAATAGTCTATTTTGAGGCCAAATTGAAAGTTCCTAAGATTAGTTAATCCAGAGAAATTAAACAACTGTACCTGAACACCTGGGCAGAGAAGAACTGTATAAAGTCAGCTTGAAAACTATACCAGAAAAAAATGAACCATGATGGAAAGAAAACATGAGAAGAGCTGGAACATTACAATCAGACCAGAGTACGATGTTAATCTATAGTATACTGATATTTGTGGTCACTTTGAGAGGAAGTTACTACAGAGTAGTGTGCCATTTCAATTCAACAAAAGCACAAAGCTAAAGAGTTAAGAGGATTATTAAAATTTAGCCTTCTTAAAAGAGTCTTAAACCAGGCGTGGTGGCACACACCTATAATCCCAGTACTTGGGAGGCTGAGGACAGGAGGAGCAAAGGTTCCAGGACAGCCTCAGCAATCTAGCAAGACCCTGTTTCAAAACAAAAAATAAAAATAAAAAGGGCTGGGGGTATAGCTTGGAGGTAGAATGTCCCTGTGTTCAATGCCCAGGAAGCACGCACGCACACACACACACACACACACACACACTCGCGCGCGTCTTAAAATGTGAGGCATGGGTAAGATCTACTGAAGAGCAACTGATTATGAGAGTGAAAATCTGTAATTATTAACATGAAGTCATTGCTGAATGTAAATACCAAGGGGAAGATGGAATGAAAAGATTTATAACAAACCACAAACTACTACTACCATATTTTCAAAACTGTAATTACCAAAGTAAATAAACAACTCTGGAGTGCAAAATGAAAGTACCTTATTGTTTTAAAGGTGCAAAAGCAAGAAAATATAAACACATCCACATTTTAAATAGTTGTTAGTGTGGTAAGTAAATGCCATTTAAAAACATTTTTAATAGAAAACTGATTTATAAGTGAATTTACAAAAAAAAGATAAAAAATCAATGTTTAATACCACCTTTAACTATAAATAACCTAAAGGGAATAAAAAAAACTGTCCTTTATCCTGATTTTGCTTCAACATCTATGTCTTCTGCTCCTTGCCTTTCGGAGAAAACATAGCATTGTAAGGCTGCCGTCTTTTTGGACGAGGGCAAAGATCAAGATCTTCCTTAATGTAACCT